>JASDQU010109279.1:121380-133544 GCA_032191745.1 Picea mariana
TCTATGTTTCATTTAGTTCCCTCATAAATCCGGATCTATGTGTGTTATCTATGGCAAAGAAACAATGTTGATCATTATCTCGAAGATATGTGAATTCCTAACATGCACATGATCATCATTGACTATTATATGTTGGCTTAAATGTATGATATTAAGTAGTGGGTTGTTCAATTATTCTTAGTTCAACAACGGGTTTCCTAGGGTTGGGTGGCAATGACACAACATCACCTACACTCTAACATTGTGCAAGGTTGAAGGTGTTTGTCTTGGGTTTGGTGAGGACATGTCAATTAGGCATATTCCTTAGTGATAAATGCCTAATTATCAGGTGACTACGCTTCTTGAGAGGGGTATGAGATGAAAAATCTTACACTCTCACCATTTTCAAAGAGAACTAAAATCAATTTCATTTTAATTGTATAATGGAGAAGTTACCTACATGTCGTTAGTTGAACCAAGGATAATATATAATTAATTGTATTAATAAAAATGTTATAAGGTGACATTCATGTTTCCATCAACTCTCCTTAAACAAGGAATTCACCTAGTCATTCAATTCATTTGTAACCTTTGGTACTGGGTGAAAGTGAAGTAAAAGGTTTACAAACATTGTTTCAGAGTAATCATCAGTATTGCTTCAATTGGCTCTTGGCCTTGACTAATTTGCTTGGGTTCGCTCGAGAAGCAATTCCACGACAATGACAAATCTCTACTCATTTACATGTGCAGCTATACATTGACAATTATTGCACTACAACATGTCGAGGCGTGCACCTGGGCAAAATATTGAAACCTAAGTTTGATAGCGCAACCATGGGTCCAGCAGAATTGTTAGAAATAGCATTCAACAACAACATTAAAAAAGGAATAAATTACAAAATACATGGCTTTGGCCGTCAATGCATGTGACTATTGCCACAAATATGCAAGAGCATTCAATGCTTGTGATGACATCCATGAATATGCTTGATTGCATAGAAAGTCAGCTCATCTCCTTTCATGTGTCATGTCTGTGAGCAAACCTTTTTCTTTTCATGTCTCATGACCTTCTTTCACTGTCAAGGGCCCTCGATCCGTTCTTCCATTTGAAGTTGTGGGGTTTATTTCTTTTCTTAATACATGTTATTAGATAGATAAAATCAATTGCATGGCACTCATCTCTCTAATGTGATTGCCTCTAAGAATACAGATACAGTAACCGAGTCTTGAACTGTGTTCCTTGCTGCCATGGCACCTTCCTCTTCCACCACCAGCAGCAAATGGAATTGACGGGATGCTGTGAATGGGGCATTTTGAATGAGGACGATGAATATGGTGATGTAGATTGTTGCGTTACTGCCTCCCATGTGCAACGCACCGCCTTTAAGTTGTATTTATCAAAGAGAATACCAAGGCCTTCAGGGTTTCCAATTTCAGAGCACTAGCTTTACGGTAGGGTTTTTGTATATACTGGTGGGTTTGCTGCTCATGCTTTTTAGTTTCATTCCTCCAATACGTGTATCAGAATCGCTACGTACCTGCTGCCTACTTGCACGGGGATCGAACCCTAGTCCTTTGACTAATATAAAGATAGCATGGACACCCAAATGACATGATATAGGGTTTGAGGAAACACGAATGGATGATTTGGCAGTTGAGAAGAATGAAAACCTTTCCACGGTAATAATTTTCAAATTTTATTATGTGACCAATATTTATTTTAATCTCTTTCATTTGTCGCCTTGATTTTGTTTTCTGGTTGTGCTTTTTTTCAGTTTTGTTTATTTAGTAATGAATTTTGTATTAGGGTGATATTTAAGCTCGTAAATCTTTAGGAGGTTAATGGGAAGTAAAGAATTATAAATTTCTTAGTTTTTGTGAACCTAAGAAATCTAAAAATTAATTAAATTTAGAGGTCTACATTTATTGGAGACTTATTGAAAATGAATATATTTAATAGGTTTTTAGTTTTTAATGAGTCCAACAAAATTAAAATGAATTTAATATTTTTAATAATTATAATAAATGAATGATTGTAATTTCAATTATTAATTTTTAATAAAAATATAAATTTTACTTTTCACGTTTACTTAATAATATTATATTTACTTAATAATATGATAGCCTTGCCAGTTTAAGTGATTAGCAAGGATTCTATTAGATTATACTTGACTTGGAATGAAGTTTGCATGGCATTTTGATTTTTATGATGGTAAAGCTCACAGGTTCAATTAACTAGAGTGACACGTTGGAAGGCGTTTTATCACCCTAACTAAGAGAATATGAATATGAGGAGCGAGCGATCAATTAATTAGGGTGACACGTTGGGAGGTTTTTCAACAATCAGCTCGATAAACACAATGAAGGCTCAGCTCCATAAACACACTTAGGCTCCAAGCATACAGATGCGCAGCTAGGTTAGGAACCCTAGAGGCTAGAAATGGTAGTTGGGAGGATTCTTTTTCACTTATATGTTTGTGCAAGGTGTCTACTGCAATTGATTTCTTGATTTCATTTTATATTGGGTAATCATTGGGAATTTGTAATTAGTTTGGTTAATGTTTTTTTTTTCTATCACTTAATCATAGTAAGTGATGATGGAACTAACAATTTAGAGTACTCATGTTTGGATTTTTTGATTGATTAGTGAGACTTGTTGTTCGAGATTTGTGGGATAGTATGGGATAAGTTGTTTTTGGAGATTTGTGTATTTTCTGTATTTTGTTATGTAGCACATTATGTGTTTGAGAAATCCATCTTCAAAGATGACAATGCACATTATGAATTATGAATTCCATGTGGGTTTAGATCATCTTCTTTTTAATTGATTATTTATATATATTAATTCTATTTTGTACCTAGCTTTTTTCACTTTCATCTTGATTGATTGAGTATTTGATGATGAGTATTTGATGATGTGTAAACATCATAGGAATGAAAAGATAAAAAAGAAAAAATGCATAAAAACTTCTAGGATGTAGAGAATAATAATGGGGTTGTCTACTAATTTTCTAGCTGAATGTAACTTCACAAAAAACTTATACTCTCAACCTTATAAGACATCTTTAATAGAAGAGACAATAATAGTGGGGTTGTCTACTAATTCTCTAACTGAATGTGACTTCTTATGCTCTCAACCCTGTAAGACATCTTTAATGGAATTACGTGAATAGTAGGATTGGAACCTATGCAAACGTTACATTTAAAAAAATATCCATGCAACACTGTCTTTAATGCAATTACGTGAATAGCAGGTTCTAACCTATGCAAACGTTACATTTAAAAAATATACATGCAACACTATTTTTTTAAGACAATACGAATACATGTAGCACTGAAGATAATACAAACAATGTAGCGTTGGTATATACTTGGTCTGAACGATTGCCTTTTAAGAGTCATTCTCACACACGATTTGTAAATTGTAATTTAGCTTTAATAAGTTTCAAAGTAGCTAATTTTGTAGACTTTATCTTATGAGATTGAGAACCCCAATGATGCAAGGATTTCTTAGTGCGGCTCCCTCACTTCAACTCACTCTTGAGGTGACAATGAGATGGACTCGAAAGGACTTCCCAATAAAATGGTTGAAGGGATTCCCTTGCAATTTAAGGGGTATCTATTACTGTTAACCATCTTTGTTAAAAAAAAAAAAGCAAATCTATGAACAATAACGATGGAACTCTATGTGATGCAATGTTTAATATTATGCAATGTTTGTTTGATATTAATTGAATTTCTTTATGGTTTTTTGAATGTTATTCAATGCCTTTACGTTCATTTTCATGGTTTATTGTATTTTTTTTTGGTAATACACCAATAAAACAAACTTATAATTTTATTATTTATGTGGGTTTAGTAATAGTATAAAACAAAATTCATAAATTTATATAGAGTGAAACAAGCGATTAAGGAAAAAAAGAGATTGAGATTTTTTCATTTCAATAAAGTTTAGTAAAGATATTCTCATTTTTGAAATATGCTTTTTTACTTAGATTATTCGAAAACATTATCCTCAAAGATTAAAATTAAATTGAAACCTAATTTTTTTGCTACCAAAACAACTACGATACTTCAATCAGAAAAAAGTAATTTAAAAGGGTTTACAAGATGGTGAGAGGATGGATAAATAGGACATCGCAGACATTTCATTTTCTAAAGAGGGGAACATGAATTAAATATGTGTAAATAGGATATTTATTTTGGAATTCATTATTTAAGGAAAATACTATTTCAACTTGGAAAACATTATTTTAGATTTAACTTAGCAAGCAAGAGAACTATGTGTAAGTAATTGGCTTGATGTTGTATGTGATAAACAACATGAAGTATCGAGAAACAATAATGAGCATAAAGAGATTTTTTTTAGGTTCTCATAGCTATGATGCAATAGTTTACCTACACATAGGTTTCCTTAGGGAGTTCTATTCATACCTATAGTGAGAATAAAAAAAATTAGTAGATAAAGTATATTTATTTGTTGGATAAATTTTAAAAATATTTTTTCTTGATTGTGATGGATAGGGAAAAAAATGTTCTATTATATTATTTTGGTGGAAGTAGGAGTTATATAGAAGCTCTTTCATAATTCTTCTATGAAAATGAGGGAGTTGATTGGGTCTTCTATGTCATTGTAATTACTCATGTTAATCAAAAACCTTGGATGCATTGTGTTGTGAGTTTTGAGGTTGATTTTTAATTAGATATAGTTTTTTTAGAAAATTGCACCTAGACACATTTTCATTCTTTATATGTATTTATATATCATTTGTTGTGAAGCAATGCATGGGTGAATTTCATAAATCATAACAACTATTTAAGGTGGATAATTGATGAATGATGTAGCATTCAGTTTGGCAATCCAGAGAAGGGTTTTGGCATTTTATTAAATCTATGACTAGTGAATACATTCTTGTTGAATGATGGTGGAAATTTTTCCAAAAAGAAATTGAATTTATGGTGAAGGATATAGTAGATAATCATAAAATGGGTCTCGCAAAATTACTTTGTATGTTAATTTAAAGGAAGGAAAATGGTTTTGTCTCATGTAAAAAATAAAAAAATAAAATAAATTGATTCAAGCAAAAGAAACCTTGAACACTGAATAATTACGAAGTTTAAACAATCAAAATGAGGACATTATTATGTTTTAGGATGTATGAGATTTTGTATTTTATGGGTATGTAGAACTAGTTGATCATGCAGCCACACAAGCCTTGAAAAATGCTCAAAAGGATTAACTCATAAAACAAAAGGATGCAAAAGCATTCTATCTCATCCAAAATGGCTTGGAAAGACAGCTTGGGACATCTTATATACTAATTATCATTGCATTACCAAGGTAAATAAAAGCAAGTTGTAGACATTAAGAATAATTTTTTGGGATTTGAAGATGGAGTCACAATCACTAGTTCATGACCCTTGAGTCACAAACATTGTAAATCAATTAAGAATGAATGGTGAAGAATTTCTAGATCAGAAAGTGGTAGAGAAGGTTCTTACAACCTTTCCTAAGAAGTTTGAAGTAGTGGTTGTATCCATTCAAGAGTCTAATGACTTGACACAGTAGATAAGATATTTCAAATTTTGTTATCTCATGAATCCAAAATAAATAGGAATGATGATTACTCTTTGGAAAATGCATTCAAATATTAGGTTACTATCTTAAGAGGAGGAAAATCAAGGTTAAGAGGAAAGGGTAGAAGAAATCATGAAAGAGATAGTAAAGAAGAATCAGAACAAGAAAGGAGACCATATCAAAACCCTCATTGCTCAACATTAAGTGTTTTTACTATAATAAGCCAGGGCATTGTGCACATAAATATATAAAGAAGAAGGTTGACCTTAGAAAATAGGATGGAAACTATTCTAACATCTATGAGAACTATAAAGACTCGTTATTCCTTACTTGTAATGTTACCCAATAAACTTCTAATAATATTTGGCTTATAGATAGTGAGTGTAGCTATCAGATGCCATGAAATAAAAGCTTAATTAGATGATTCAATAAAGATTGAAGTTAAATTGGGGACATAAAATATTGTAAATATTATGGGAAAATGAATGGTTAACATCATATCCAAACAAATTAAAAAAAACGCACATATCATATGTGTACTATGCCCTACGTTTGAAACATAACATCATTAATGTTGGCAAACTTAACCAAAAAGGATATAATGTAATTTTTAAGGGAAATGATTTTTTTTTATATACGAGAAACCTCCCATTAAGATGTTGATTTCTATGGTTAAGATGGAAAACTGTAGAATGTACACTCTTTCCATGAATTATGGTAGACATGATGCTTCATTTTCCCAAAAAGAAATATGTTTGGATGAATTTTGATTGTGGCATTTTAGATTTGGTCATCTACATTTTGGTGGCTTAAAATTATTGAAATTGGTCAAGGGATAGTTTCTTAAAGGAGTTTCTTATATAGAAAAGGCACCCTTTGAGTTGGTTCATACATATATGTGTGGCCCAATGTGGCCACAGAAGCTAGGAGGACGTTACTACTTCCTAACCTTCATAAGTAATTACAACAAAAATACTTTGGTGTACTTTATTGCAAAGAAATATGAAACTTTGGACAAGTTCAGAGAATTCAAGGCATTGGGGGAGAAATAAAGTGGTCATCAAATTAAAGTGTTGAGATCATAGGTGAATGTGACTCAAATGATTTTCATGTTTTCTGCAAGTAGCATGGCATCAAAAGAAAATTTACAACAAAGTATACACCTCCAAAAAATGGTGTAGGATAAAGGAAAAACATAACCATTTTGAATATGGTTAGAAGCATTCTAAAACAAAAACATTTGTCAAGTGATTTTTGGGGACAAGTAGTATCTTGTTCTATTTATGTTTTGAACAAATTTCCCACTAAAAGTGTGAAGAACAATGTCCCACAAGAAACATGGAAGGGAATGACTTGTAGTGTAGCACACTTCAAAGTGTTTGGTTTTGTGGCATATGTTTATGTGCCTAAAGAGTTGAGAAAAAAGTTAAATTACAGAAGTGAAAAGTGCATTTTTTTTTGGTATAGTGATCAGTCCAAGGCATATAAATTTTATATTCTAGTTACAAAGAAAGTGATAATCAACAGGGATGTTGAATTCAAAGAAGATGAATCATGGGATGGGAGCATAGAAAGAATATGAATCTTGGGATGGGAGTGTAGACAAGACTATAACTGTTGGAGTAGCAATACCTGAAGCAAAATATGAAGCAAATGAGAAGATTGCACAAGGTGGAAGGTTTGCAAACCCAATCGTAGGCACTCCAACAATGACTGCAATAAATTATGTTCAAGGTGAGTCATGTATCTGAGATCCTAGTATATTCATACTTCCTAATCAATTATTGAATATGACCCTACAACTATTTCCCTAAGGTATAGAAAGACTAGAAGTTTGAGAGAAATCTATAAATATCTGGATGTGCATTCAAATTTTGCATTGTTTACTTGTCAACCCACGTATTTTGAAGAATCAATTAAAGAAGAAAAATGGTCAAACCAATGGTCGAAGAAATGGATTCCATAGAGAAGAATGATACATGGGATCTAGTAGAATTACGAGAAGATAAAGATTGCATTGGTGCAAAATGGGTTTACAAAACCAAGATTAACTAGAAAGGAGAAGTTGAAATATACAAGACTATATCGATAGAAAAACATTTTTCACAACATCATTGAGTTGATTATGGTGAGACCTAAGCCAATAGGATATTTGATAAAAGGACATGAAGATAAAGTGTACATATTGACTAAATCTCTCTATGGGCTTAAGAAAGATTCCATAGTTTGGTATAAGAGGAATTATTCATATATGATCAGTAACGGGTTCAACAGAAGCAACAATGAGCCCACATTGTATACAAAGGTGAATAAGCAAGGTCAAATCTTGATTGCTTGTTTATATGTTGTTAATATGATCTTTACAAGAAATGCACTCGAAGGACAAAAGGATAAATTGCACATAATTGCATCAATGGCATAGAAAGTATGTCACAGAGTATGGTGCATAGACAGAGGAAGTCGTGAAAGGATGAAAAGGGAAGTGTGCAAAATGATCGAAGTATGAAATGGTGAATAGAACAAAAGAAAATATGCTTTGAACTGATGCGACGAACCGTGCAGTGGAGTGTGACGAGACAAAGTCGGTGTGTCAAAATGGACTGCGACAGAATTTATGGAATTTGCACAGAAGAAAAACTGTAGGGCATCTTGAGCCAGTGTGATGAATGGTTAATGCTACTTTGTATAGACAGGTTATTGGTTTATTGATGTATCTGACGAATACCAGGCGAGATATATGTTTTTCCTTGATTCAGTATCTGGTAGAACCCATAAGTGTTCATGTTATTGCTGCAAAACATATGATGAGATACCTTAAGGGTACGTTGGATTTTGGTCTCTATTATACTAGAGATCATGACTTCAAATTGTATAGATATACTAATTTAGATTGAGCTGGAAGTGTCTTATAGAGAACTTCACGATGTTGTTTCAGTCTAGGGTTAGCCATGATCTCATGGCAGAGTAGGAAGAAATCCATCATTTATCCCAGCACGGTAGAAGCAAAATACATTGTTGCATGTTCCGCTAGTTGTGAATCCATATGGCTTCAGATGTTGTTGATAGATCTATTTGATCTAGAGATGGAAGCCACTGTGATCCTATGTGATAACCAGAGTTATATAAAGACGATGTGTTCCATGATGAGTTAAAGAACATAGATATTTGGTATCACTTCATTCATGATATGATCTAGAGGGGAGATTTGAAGATCCAATGTGTTGGCACAGATGAACAGGTTGCAGATGTGTTCACCAAGCCCCTATCTCGTGTAAATTTTGAACACTTTCGAGACAAGATTGGTATATTATGAAAGGACCTCCCTCGAAAGGGGGAGTGTTGTGGATGATACTATGGTATTCTCATAAGTAGTGGTAGATCCATTAGGATTTTATATCCTAGGGAATCTTATGATTCCTGGGCAGATCCTTTGGGTCTGTCAGAGTACCACGTCGTAGCTCTATTAGGATTTCATATCCTAGGGAATCTTTTATATTTCTGGGTAGATCCTTTGGAGCTGTGAGAGTACCGCAAAATGTTATTGATGCCAGCCTCATGCTAAATATTTCCAGCTTGGTGTTGATGTTGTTGAAGTCGGCCTTGTGTTGAAGATTTTCAAATTTGTGTTGATGTTGTTGTTTATGCCAACATCATGATGAAGATTTCCATCTTTGTGCTGATGTTATTGATTCGAGCCTCATGCTGAATATTTCTAGTCTCGTGTTGATGTTGTTGTGATGCCAGCCTCGTGCTGAAGATTTCCAGCCTTGTGCTGATGTTGATCAGATTCCATCTTCGTGTTGAATATTTCGAGCCTAGTGTTGATGTTGATTATGCTCCAGCCTTCGTGCTATGTTTTTATTGTTGTTGATGATGCTCCATCCTTCATGTTGTGATACTTTTGTTGTTGATGATGCTCTAGCCTTTGTGTTGTGATATTGTTGTTGTTGATGTTATGTCAACCTTGTGTTTGTATTGATGATTATGTATTAGTGTTATACTAATCCATGTTATGATGATGCAATTCCACCTCCCTATTGTGAATGATGATATTGATGATGAGAAAAACTTTCGATGATTTATAGATATGCCAGTCAATGTTCCAGATGTTGTTGATGTTGTTAATGTTGCTTCCCTCTCTCTTTCTCTCTCTCTCCTAATGATGTTGTAGAATACCCTTCTTGTTAAGGGGGAGTGTTGAAATATTGTAACTGCAAAGAGTATTCTAATTATTGTTGAGTTATTATTCATTATTTCAATCCCCTTTTGTGGATTGATCATGTCGGGCATTGTAATTGACAAAATCCCCTTTTGTGGATTGGTCAGACCCTAAATATATTATGTAAATTGAGAAGTCTCCCCCCGGGCCATTTAAAGTGGTTTTAACCACTCAGAAGACAAGTAGACCTTGCCCAGTGAAGAGACACTTTTCTAGCACCTTCCATTTTGTATAAATAAAGGAAGCCAATGCCTCATTTGTACACTCACTCAGCTCACTCATCTAGTGAGAAAGTTTGAAGGAAGTTGCAGTTCGGGAAGAAGGAAGAGAGAGAAAGGCACATTTCTCAGTGGAGGATATTCTCTAGTGTTTGGTTTATTGTCTTGTCATTATATTGACTATCTATATTAAGGAAGTTTTTGTTGGGTTTTCTCCTCCATGAGGGTTTCCCGGGATAGATATTGTGTATCTTGTGATTGTGTTTCTCTTAGTGATCCTACCTATGCTTGACATGACAGCCTCATGTATTTCAATGTATGTTGTCAATTTGGTTTCAAATTTCATAGAGTCCCAAAAAGAAACACATTGGCCAGTTGGAAAAAGAGTTATGAGATATATTGTTGAAACAACATGATATGGTATATTCCAACAGTATTAATGATTCCTTGGTTTGAGGTTAGTATGGATAGAAGGACGAATACTTCAAGATATGTCTTCCATCTTGTTTCATGTATGATTTCATGGGCATCCAAGAAGCAATCCATTGTGACAATGTCATCAATAGAACCTAAGTATGTAATAGAAACAAAAATAGTTTGTCAAGCAGTTTGGTTGTGTAGAGCCTTGGGTGATATTCAACAAGGACAGGAAGGACCAACTCCAACTCCATTATGTTGTAACAACAACTTAGCAATAACTTTGTCAAATAACTTTCACAAAGAAAGAAAGCATATTGATAGTGAAATCTACTTGGAATTATGTAAATGAAAAGACCAATTGGTTGTTATATTTACAAAACCATTCGCAAGAGATGTGTTTGAGTTTCATAGACATAGTTTAAGTGTTGTAAATGTTGAAGCATATCTAGGCAATAATTAAGGAGGAGTGATAGAATATTGTAATTACTCCATCTAATCACAAAGCTCTAAATGAGATTTTTGTAGGTTGATTTTTAGTTAGACTTTCTTATAGATATTGCACCTAGAGATATTTTCTCACCTAAATCTTTATAGAGGACTATTCTAGAGTAATCTCCTATATATATTTATATCTCCATGAGTGAAGTTCATAAATTGTAACAGCAATTCAAGTGTTACTTTGTTAATTGATAAATGTTGTAGCATTCATAGTAAATCTTCTAGCCTCCTTCCATCATGCATTACTCTGCTTGTTAGAAATAGGCATCCACCACAAAAAACACTGAGTTAATATGTCGATCAATGTGGGAGTAAGTTAAAATTCATTGCACTCATTGTATTTTTACGGTCTTGCACATTTCATTCTTTAATAAAAGTTGAGTATTATTGTATCTCAGTGTTTTTGTTATAATTCTATGTTTCATTTAGTTCCCTCATAAATCTATCTGTGTTATCTATGGCAAAGAAACAATGTTCATTTCCTCGAAGATATGTGAATTCCTGCCTGGAAGATATGTGAATTCCTAACACGCAGATGATCATCATTGACTATTATATGTTGGCTTAAATGTATGATATTAAGTAATGGGTTGTTCAATTATGCTTAGCTCAATAATGGGTTTCCTAAGGTTGGGTGGCAATGACACAACATCACCTACACTCTAACATTGTGCAAGGTTGAAGGTGTTTGTCTTGGGTTTGGTGAGGACAAGTCAATTAGGCATATTCCTAGGTGATACATGCCTAATTATGGGGCGACTCGGCTTCTTGAGAGGGGTATGAGATGAAAAATCTTACACTCTCACCATTTCCAAAGAAAACTAAAATCAATTTCATTTTAATTGTATAATGGAGAAGTTACCTAGAAATGTCGTTAGTTGAACCAAGGATAATATATAATTAATTGTATTAATAACAATGTTATACGGTGACATTCATGTTTCCATCAACTCTCCTTAAACAAGGAATTCACCTAGTCATTCAATTCATTTGTAACCTTTGGTACTGGGTGAAAGTGACGAAAAAGGTCTACAAGCATTGTTTGGGAGTAATCATCAGTATTGCTTCAATTGGCTTTTGGCCTTGACTAATTTGCTTGGGTTCGCTCGAGAAGCAATTCCACGACAATGACAAATCTCTAATCATTTACATGTGCAGCTATACATTGAAAATTATTGCACTAAAACATGTCCAAGCATGCACCTGGGCAAAATATTGAAACCTAAAGTTTGATAGCGCAGCCATGGGTCCA
>JASDQU010109280.1:41772-60880 GCA_032191745.1 Picea mariana
AATTCTTTGGTGGAAGACACTCTTACCTCAACTAAACATGGTCTTTGAAGACGTGTCATGGGAATTGTTCGAGGAAGGATTCCAAGAGAGGTACTTGTATAAAGAATTCATTGAGTGCCAACTTAATGAATTCAATGCTTTACGACAGGGTAGTTTTATAGTACCAGAGTATGAGGCCAAGTACATGGAACTACTTAGATATGCTCCACATTTGAACACTGAGAAATTAAAAGTTAACAAGTTTTTGTTTGGCCTTAACTTCAACATTCGTGCGAAAGTGAGGATCTTGATTCCTCAGAGATTGCACGATGCAGTTCATAAGGATCTCATTACTGAGGAATATATTAACAATGGGGGTCATGGAATGATCCCATCCAGGCAGATAGGACATGGGCCACCTAAAGCGATGCAACATTAGACACCGGTTAGACACACTTTTGGGCACCATCATACACCTAGAGGACCCGTGTTCTCGAAACCATGCCAAAATAATCCTCATCAAAGGACTTCGTGTAGAGAACCACAACAACGATAGAAACATCGTCTGTAGTAGTAGCAGAATAGATCTATTCTGAAGAAAAAATCAGGACGACAGACTCTTAGGCCAACAACTTCTTCTTTGGGAACTAGGAGCACTGGTCTGAAGAATGGATGTTCGACATATGGAGAACCACATTACTAGAGAGACTGTCCTATTGAGAAGGCAAGAGTTGATGGATCAACAAGATTGACGACAGCTGTAGATTTGGGCAAGGCCCATAGGATTCATGTAGTGGTGAATAACCGCCAGGTTGGGCATCAATCTACAATTCTCGAGACTTTAGGTATGATAGTTGACCAATAGGTTAGTGTTTTGATAAATCCAGGAGATATTGAGAGTTTTATATCTTATGTTGCACTTAAAAGAATTAAAGTGAAGGTATTCAAACAAGATGAGTTTAGTTAAGTGGAAATGGCATGAAGTTCCAAGAAAAAGGTTGGAGTAAAAGTGAAGGATTGTAACATTAACTTGGGTTACTTCGTGACAAGTGTAAACCTGTATGTTACAATCTTGGGATCTTACAATATAGTGATCAGAAAAGATTGGTTAGAATCACACGATGCAATATTAAACTGCAAGACAAAATGGTTAAGTTTAACAAATGATTTGGGACAAAGTAGAGTGATTGTAGGAAGAAACCAGGGGGTGTCATTGAGATTTATTTCTTCTCTACAATTACAAAAAAGTATGCACAAATGATGTAAGTTATATGCTATATTAGCGCTTAATGAAAAGGGGGACACATAATGATTAGAAAACCTTCCTGTAGTATCGGAGTTTGCAGACCTATTTCCTAAGGAACTACTAGGTTTTCCACCAGAAAGAGAATTGGACTTTACCATAGAACTGAAACCTGGAACATAATCGATCGCAAGAACACCATATCGGATGTCAACACCTGAATTGAAAGAGTTGAAAATGAAATTGAATGAATTTCTAGACTTGGGACTTATATGTCCAAGTGTGTCATCATGGGGTGCACCAATGATTTTTGTTAGAAGGAAGGATGGATCATGGAGGATTTGCATTGACTATTGTTAAATAAACAAAGCCACGATCAAGAATCAGTATATGTTAACAAGGATAGATGACTTATTTTACCATATGAAAGGAGAAATTGTGTTTTCAAAGATCGACTTGAGATCAGGATATCATCAGTTGCATATTAAGGAGGAAGATATCCCTAAGACTTCATTTAAGACGAGATTCAAACACTATGAGTTTATTGTTTTGTCGTTTGTATTGATGAATGTCCGAGTGTATTTATGAGTTTGATGAATGGGGTATTTCACGAATACTTGGACAAGTTTGTACAAGTATTCATTGACAATATATTGATTTATTCTCGGAAAAAAGAAAAGCATGATGAACACTTGAGATTGGTTTTACAGTGTCTAAGAGAAAACAAGTTGTACGTGAAGCTTTTGAAGTGTTCTTTCTACCAGAAAAAGATTCATTATTTGGGACATATCATATCTAGAGAAGGTATCATTGTGGATCCAGCGAAATTAAAGGCTATTATGGAATGACCAACACCGACGAACGTACAAGAAGTGCGTAGTTTTATGTTTTTTGGCGAGATATTACCAATGTTCCGTCAAAGGTTTTTCAAAGATAGAAAATCCAAGCACAAAATTGCATAAGAAAAACAAGAAATTCGTATGGTCAGATAAATGTGCGGAAGAGTTTCAAAATCTTAAGGAGATATTAACGACAACACTGATACTGAAGGTTCCTGACATGGACAAGAAATTCTTGGTATGCACAAATGCATCCAAGGAAGGTTTAGGTGGATTTTTGATGCAAGACGGTCGAGTGATATTGTAATATCCCCCGGTAGTGCCCCAGTTATATTATGAATTGTAATCATGTTTTGTAGGCTAGTGAACCGAGTATTGATAAGCTGGTGGGCTCATGTGTTTATTAGGCTGGAGAGCCTAAGTATTAAGGCTAGGAGCCTGCTTTTGTATATTTAATTATGCAGATCATTAATATAATATATAAACATCGTTGTGTGTCGACCGGCCATGAAGAAAGAGTGATGGGGGACTAAGATTCCATAGTTTGGGTAAGGGAGAGGGGGCTGAAAGGTGGGAAGAGGGGGCTGAAAGGTGGGAAGAGGGGATAAGATTGAGGGCTTAAGTCCTTGAAAAATAATTTATTATTATTCCAAAGTGGTGTGAAAGGTATAATTTTTATCCTAAGTTATTGGAAAAAGGGAATGCATACTTGATGGAGTGCATGCAGCTTCATGGGCGACATGTGTCGGCCCAGGCACATGCAATTTAGCCCAAGAATTAAACCGTGATGGGGGTTCATCCTCCATTCTTCCATACGTTGTCTGAACCATTTGAAGTCTGCGTCTGATCACTATATACCTCACACATCTCTGAAAACCGAAACCGTGAGACCTCTGTGATCGACTGGTGTATTCTCGTGAATTCTGTCGAGTCTCTGCATTTGGTGTACATCATCGACCTCTGTGTAATTTTCCTGTCACGCACCATGAAAAACAGTGACAAACCCGTGGACTGAGCTGTGTCTCCTGTGTGTCCTGTGAACCCAGTTTACCCATTCTACAAATCCAAGTTCATGCTTAACCGTCTGGGTTGCTGTCATCTGTGAAACCTGAGCATACCGTAATTGCCTATGCTGTGTGTTTTATAATTGTGGGTTGTAGTGGCCATGCAGTCCCTTGGATGAGTGTAATTGGCTACCATCATCCATTCCTTGCTGAGTCTTACTTTTGTTCTCCTTGTGCTAGAATGAAGCTGAAGAAGCATATTGTCAGGCTTGTGTGCAACACTCTCTCTAGGTGAAAGAGGTGGTTGTGGTTGAATAAGTAGGTTTTCATGCTCGTGGGTGACTCTCTCCAGGTGAGAGAGTGCACGGGGGAAGCAAGAACTCCTGGAAGGGGTCCTGTAGCTTCCACAAAGCTCGAAGAATTCCAGTCCGACCTGTTGTTGAAGCCCAAGGCAAGGAAGGTTTAGCAGCCGAAGGAATGTCTTGGTGACAGTGAAGGTGTATACTCCTGGGTGGGACAGGCATGTGGGGAATGAGAGTCTGTGAGAAATGGGAATAAGTGGCTCCTAGGAGAGAATCCTTCCTCATAGATTGTGTGTCTTCCATTGACCTTGCCTAGCCTAGGATTCCCTTGCCCAGTGGAGCTTAGTCCCAACTCGGGGTGACCTACTAATGAGAGTGATGAGAAGCATGTTGTAAGGCTGGGAGGTTTGTGGAAGGTCTGCACACAGTTGGTGGTGTATTACAGTTTGAAATATAAGTATCATTATGTGTTTAATTATGTACTTAAAATGCATGTTCTGTGATTCTTTTAATATTATCATGTATTCCGTTGCAAGTTTGAATTGTTGTTAATTATGTTTAAGTCTGTATGACAACAGTAAATCCATGTCAAATGTCTTAATTTGATTTAATGAATGTTATTTATATAAGTATGAGAATGTTTCAGTGTATTAGCATTTCCCAGTAGTGTGGTTCATGTCCAAGGATGTTACAATATTGTATTAGAGCCATAGTTTCAATGCTGAGCTTGGATGGGCTGGATAAGTGGTCTTTGGAGCCAAGGTTTCGAGAGGAATTTGTGTCTAGAGGACTAATTTCGGACCTCAGAATGTTTCTAAGTGTCAAGGGGTTACTTGGTCGTGTTATGAAGCATAGGAGGAGTAGCGGTAGAATAAAACCGCAGCCAACATGGTATTTGACCACAAAGAAAGAGCGCTCAACACTTGGGGTGTTGGAGCCGTAGGATCTATTCATATGGAAGGGAAATTCAGTACAATTGTTAGATCTAGAGAAGGTACAGGAGGGTTATCCTGGAAGCCCTTCCGAGTTTGAAAATCAGGAGAAGCAGGGTGTGCGAAGGCATAAATGCCTGAAACCCAAAACCCCAAAGTCCCAAGGGCGATCTACACCATAGATCTCGAGAAAAGAGCTTGACTGTTGGATCATGAAGAAGAGCAGATTGTAATTTTGGGAGTTCAGCTGTTAGGAGAAGTGGGATGTGTCGTTGCACAAACTCCCGAAGTCTGAAGTTCCGAAACGAAAGAGTAGACGTGGTGGGGCCAAATGACATCGCTAGTATTTTTCCATGTGGCATCCTATGTGAGCAGGGATAGTGGGGCTCGAGGTTATGTAATGTAGTTAAAGGTTGGAGGACCCACAGTGTCGTTGATCATGATACATCAATATCAACGGCCATGAGACATTCCGGGGACCCAAGTTGCATGGAAGATAATTCTCCAAGGCAGTCTCACAATCCAAACCGTGGTTTCACTAAGGGGTTAGGTGTCAGCGTCAAGAGAACTGTGGGATGAAAGGTGGGTTTCTCCAAACCACCGTTGCATGCCCCACACAATTGGGAAAACATTAAGTGATGTGATGTAATAATGTCAACTAAGGTGACGTGGGAGTGTTCCAAGATTAATGGTTTGGGGTGTGCGGATGTGAAATCTTCTGAAGTCCCAAAGTCCCGGAACTCAGACGCCTGAAGTTCCACTGTGAGTGTTAGCCGTTGGATGTTGGGTAGATGTTGACCATTGATCCACCCTATTGTGTGAGTTCGGTAACTCGGAACTCCAAGTGACTGTTGCATTATTCTTGGAAATATTCCGAAGACGAAGGTCGAAAGTCTGAGTGCATGCTTATTGATCTAGGCGAGTGGTCATGACCAGTGATTATGTGGGTTGAGGACTAAGAGAAAGGGGCTAGTGACCGAAAAATTAGCAGAGTAGAGCTCTGAAAGAAGAAATCTGCAAGGATTCTTGATTGAACGAGAATCACAAAGAATGAAAATTGAAAGTCTTGTTGAGTCATATTTATCTATGAATTTTGTGGAATTTGTTAAGGATTGGTGGCCTAGCAAATTTTGGTTGTCTGCACATTGTGTTTACATAAGTTTAACGAGTGGTAGAACCTGATAGAGCTGCTAATGAGCATAGAGAAATGGAGGAGACATCGAATTCTTCCAGTTCAGAGAATGAAGCTAAAGGGATGTATGTTCATTTGGGAGTTGAAGGATCAAACTCCAATGGGCATGGAGAAGAGATAGATAAGGAAGGGCATATGATGAAAATCATTGAAAGATTATAGAAAGATGACCAAACTCACTGAGAAGATAGTAGAAATCTCATGAAAGATAAGGAACATCGGGGCAAATTCAACTTAAAGTTGATGAAGAGTCTGAAGAGAATAGAAAAGAAGTTGGACAAGGAGAGAGACTTGAGAAAAATAGGGAGTCACCAGACTTCTGAGGGAAGAAGATCAAGGATTGTTGGTAGACACCATCATCACTCCCAAGGTTGCTCCAAGAGGAGGGAACATAGTAGTTCAATCCCATATCCTACCAGAAAGCACAGGAGATCTGGAGTGGATGAACTGAAGGGTGAAATAAACAAGATTAAGCCTCCTATGTTTGATGGAGAACACAATGAGGAAGATGTCGAAACATGGTTGCTTGGAATGAGGAAACATTTCCAATTGTAGAATTATTCCTCTCATGCAGAAGGTAGAATTGCGTTGTATCAATTGAAAGGAAAAGCATCCATGTGGTGGGATCAACTTGTGTAGGTGAAACACATTAGAGAGAAAGATATCACTTGGAGAAAATTCAAGAGGTATTTCGAGAAGAAATACTTGACTAAAAGATACTATGACAAAAAGATGAAAGATTTCTTTGAACTCAAGCTGGGAAGCATGACCATTGATGAATACGAATGAAGATTTTTGGAATTGCTGAAATATGTTCCATTCATCAAGGATGAGACAGTCAAGATTCAGAGGTATCGAAGTAGATTGCCACCTTCCATTGGTGACAATATTTAGTATGATGACCCAAAAAATATGGAAGAAACGATAAGGAGAGTGAAATGCTTATATGAATAACAAAGAGAAAATCCTACTTTTTGGAAGGCTCGGGATGACTAGAAGAAGTTCAAGAAAGAGCAGAAGCAGAAAGGAAACAAACCTCCCTTTTTCAGAAATAGTCCTCAAGGACAACCATCATTTAGAGAGCAGAGAATGGCTGATGTAGGAGAAGAAAGGCCAAGACAGATGGCCATTCAGTGTTGGGGCTGTTAGGGGAAGCACAAGTACAAAGATTTTCCCCATAAAAATGGCAAAGTGAGAGTTGTCCATAATGTTCAGCAAGATGAAACAGTGGAGGACATGGGCAATATAATGCCAAGGATCTATGTAGCCTTGGAAAAAAAGCAAGATGAATATCAGTCGCACATGATTGAAGTAGAAGGTATGATCAACAACCATGCCTTTACTATTTTAATTGATTCAGGGGCTAGCCATAGTTATATAGATCCAAGAGTGGTGGAAAGTTTGCCTTTATTGAGAAGTAAACATGAGAAGTCTTGGTTAGTGCATATGGATACAAGAACCAAGAGGAAATTCATTGAGTTAGTTAAGTCCTATCCAGTGGACATGAATGGACTGAGCACAAAGGCTGAATTGAACATTCCACCTTTAGGTTTTTATGATTGTCTAATTGGGATGGACTGGTTGGACCAACACCATGCCATCTTGGACTGTTGTAAAAAGGCATTCACTGGCCTAGATGGGGAAGGAAATCGAAAAAAATTCCAAGGAATTCCCAAAGCTATTTCTATCAGCACAACAATGCAGTTGAAGAAGTCCTATAGGAAAGGCTATCAATTATTTGCAGCCCATGTGGGGGAAACACCTAAGGATAAGGTGGAAAGTATTGGAGATCATGCAGTACTAAAGGAGTTTGAAGATGTATTCCAGGAGGTACCAGGATTACCTCCGAAGAGAGATATTGATTTCTCTGTAAACTTGATGCCTGGAGAAGCTCTAATGTCAAAAGCTCCTTATAGAATGAGTACACCAGAGCTAAAAGAGTTGCAATTGCAGCTTGAAGAGCTTCTGGAGAAGGGGTATATATGCACAAGTGTTTCACCTTGGGGTGCCCTAGTCCTGTTCATGAAGAAGAAAGATGGCACGCTAAGATTGTCTATCGATTTCAAACAATTGAACAAAGTAACTGTAAAGAACAAATATCCTCTATCGAGGATTAAATACCTCTTCGATCAGTTGAAGGATGCGAAGATATTTTCAAAGATAGATCTCAAGTCGAGATATCACCAAGTAAGGATAAATGATGAAGACATCAATAAGACCGCCTTTAGAAAAAGGTATGGTCACTACAAGTGCACAATGGTGTCGTTTGGGCTGTAGGAACACACCCACTGTTTTTATGTGCTTGATGAATGGTGTATTTAGGGACTATCTAGACAAGCTTGTCATAGTCTTCCTGGATGACATCCTGGTGTATTCCATGTCGGAGGAAGAGCACTAACAACATCTGAGGATGGTGTTGTAGGTGATAAGAGAGAACCAACTTTATGCCAAGTTGAGCAAGTTCTGATTTGATCAGGAGCAGATCCATTACTTGGGGGATATTATTTCAAAGGATGGGATAATTGTAGATCCTGAGAAGATTGCGGCCATTAGAGAATGGTTAGCACCAAAGAACATGATAGAAGTAAGATCCTTTATGGGTCTATATGGTTATTACAGAAGGTTTATCACAGGGTTATCGAGGATAGCTCACCCTATCACTTCCTTGCAAAGGAAGGAGAAGATGTTTCAATGGACAAAGGACTGTGAGAAAAGATTCTAGCAATTGAAGCAATTGTTAACCAGTGCTCCAATCTCGAGGATTGCAGATCCGAATGAAGACTTTGTAGTGTGTACAAATGCATACAAAGAAGGACTAGAAGGATTCATCAGTCAGAATGGATTCATAATCTGTTATGAATCTAGAAAGTTGAAAGAGAATGAAAGGAACTATGAAACTCATGATTTGGAGTTGGAAACCATAGTACACGCTCTAAATAAATGGAGGCATTACCTCATGGGAAGGAGGTTTGAACTGAGAACAGACCATAATAGTTTGAATTATTTGTTTGATCAGACAACCTTGAATGCTAGACAAAGTAGGTGGCTGGAGTTTCTTTGTGAGTACGATTTTGATATCAAACATATCAAAGCGAAGGAGAATAAATTGTTTGATGCACTCAACAGGAGAGTACATGAATTGCATGCTATAGCCATTAGCATGTACCGAACTGATATTTAAAGCAGAATTTTGGAGGCTGCAAATACAGATTTGCAGTAAAGGGATTTGGTAGCAAATCTACGGCAAGGTAAGATGCCATAGAAAGTGGAGAATTATAAATTGGAAACTGACGAAACACTTCTGTACAAGAACATAATTTATGTACCTAATGTCCAAGACTTGAAACTTATGATTTTGAATGAAATGCATAATATGTCTTATCTTGGGCACCCTAGATATCAGAAAATTGTGGAAACAATCAAGATCCATTACTTTTGGCCAGGTATGAAGAGAGATATTGCTGAATACCTCGCTAGATGTATGGAGTGTCAGAAGGTTAAAGCTGAGCACAGACACCTAGAAGGGTTGCTACAACCTTTACCCATTCTTGAGTGGAAGTGAGAAGTGGTGACAATGGATTTAATCATAGGATTGCCCAGAATAGGCAAGAATCATGATTCAATCATGGTGGTAGTGGACAAGCTTACAAAAGCTACCCATTTTATTCCACTAAAGAATACTCACAAGGAAACTAGTTTTGCTGATATTTTTATGAGGGAAATAGCACGATTGCATGAAATTCCCAAGATGATTGTGTCTGACAGAGACCCAAAATTTACCTCAAATTTTTGGAAAGGGTTATTCAAGGGGTTTGGAACGAATATGAACTTTAGCACAACCTATCATCCTAAGTCTAATGGGAAGACATAGCAGGTGAATCAAGTGATATAATACATACCGAGGATGTATGTGATGGACAAACCATCTAAATGGGAAGAATACCTACACTTGGTAGAATTCACCTACAATAATGGGTATCAAGCATCATTGTAGATGATCCCATTTGAAGCAATTTATGGAAGAAAGTGCAATACTCCAGTAAGTTGGGATAATCCAGTTGATAGGGTAGTAGTTGGGCCATAGTTGCTCAAGAAAATGGAAGAACAGATGCTAAAAATTAAGAAGAATTTAAAGGTTTCCCAAGACAGGCAGAAAAGTTATGCAGATAAGAACAAAACCCACATAGACTTTAAAGTGGGTGACCATGTTTTCCTGAAAGTAAAATCCAATAGAAGTTCTCTGAAGCTGGGAAGCTGCTTTAAGTTGGAAGCCAAATTTTGTAGGCCATTTGAAATCCTAGAAAGGATTGGTCCAGTTGCATATATGCTTGCATTACCTGCATCCATGACTGTACATAATGTGTTTCATATTTTATTGCTTAAGAAATATATACCCAATGCTAATCATGTAATCGATTGGAATGTGATTCAGGTGGAGCAAGAAGGTGTCCTGCAAGTGCATCCTGTGCGCATATTGGAACGAAAAAGCAAACAGCTCCAGAATCGATTCATAGGGATTGTAAAGGTCCAATGGACCTGGTACGGTCCCGAGGATGTGACATGGGAGCATGAGGATGCTATGCGGGCAGAATACCCACATCTTTTTGAATATTTTGAAAATCTTGTTGATGTTGTGTAAAGAGTTGCATTGAGGACAATGGAAAAATAAGGGGAGGGTATTGTAATATCCCTCGGTAGTGCCCCAGTTATATTATGAATTGTAATCATGTTTTGTAGGATGGTGAACCAAGTATTGATAAGCTGGTGGTCTTATGTGTTTATTAGGCTGGAGAGCTTAAGTATTAAGGCCAGGTGCCTGATTTTGTATATGTAATTATGCAGATCATTAATATAATATATAAACATCGCTGCATGTTGACCGACCACGAAGAAAGAGTGATGGGGGACTAAGCTTCCATAGATTATTTAAGGTAGAGGGGGATGAAAGGTGGGAAGAGGGGCTAAGTTTGAGGGCTCAATTCCTTGAATAATAATTTATTATTATTCCAAAGTGGTGTGAAAGGTATAATTTTTATCCTAAGTTCTTGGAAAAAGGGAACACATACTTGATGGAGTGCATGCAGTTTCATGGGCGACATGTGTCGGCCCAGACACATGAAATTTAACCCAAGAATTGAACCATGATGGGGGTTCATCCTCCATTATGTCGTCCGCATTCTGAGCCATTTGGAGTCAACGTATGATCGTTGCATGCCTCACATAACTCTGAAAACCAAAACCGTGAGACCTCTGTGATTGACTGGTGTATTCCTGTGAATTCCATCCAGTCTCTGCGTTTGTTCTCAATCATTGACCTCTGCGTAATTTTTCTGTCACGCATCGTGAAAACCAGTGGCAAACCCGTGGACTGAGCCATGTGTCCTGTGAACTTGGTTTATCCATTCTGGAAATTTGAGTTCGTGCTTAACCGTCTGGGTTGCTGTTGTCTGTGAAACCTGAGCATACAGTAATTGCCTATGTCGTGTGTGTTATAACTGTGGGCTGTAGTGGCCACACAGTCCCTTAGCTAAGTGTGATTGGCTACCATCATTCGTTCCTTGTTGTGTCTTATTATTGTTCTCCTTGTGCTGGAACGAAGTTGAAGAAGCAGGATGTCAGGTCTATGTGCAACACTCTCTCCAGGTGAGAGAGGTGGTTGTGGTTGAATAAGCAAGTTTTCAGGCCTATAGGTGACTCTCTCCAGGTGCAAGAGTGCACGGGGGAAGTGAGAACTCCTGGAAGGGGTCCTATAGCTTCCACAGAGATCAAAGAATTCTGGTCTGGCCTATTGCTGAAGCCCAAGGCAAGGGAGGTTTAGTAGCCGAAGGAGTGTCTTGGTCATAGTGAAGGTATATACTCCTAGGATGGGACATGCATGTGGGGAATGGGAGTCTATGAGTAGTGGGCATAAGTGGCTCCCGGGAGAGAATCCTTCGTCATAAACTATGTGTCTTTTGTTGACCTTGCCTAGCCTAGGATTGCCTTGCCCAATGGAGCTTAGTCCCAGCTCGGGGGTGACCTACTGCTAAGAGTGATGAGCATCGCGGTCTAAGGCTGGGAGGTTCGTGGAAGGCCTGCACATAGTTGGTGGTGTATTATAGTTTCAAATATAAGTATAATTAAGTGTTTATTTATGTACTTAATCAAAATGCATGTTCTGTGATGCTTGTAATATTATCATGTATTTCGTTGCAAGTTTGAATTGCTATTAATTCTGTTTAAGTCAGTATGACAACAATGAACCATGTCAAATGTATTAATTTGATTTAATGCATGTTATTTATATAAGTATGATAATATTTCCACATAGTAGTGTTGCCCGACAACATGGTTGACGGTCAGGGACGTTACATATATCTTACTTTTCAAGGAAATTAAGAAGGCATGAAGAGAATGATCCAGGTGGATATTGGTGGCCACCTGCCTATTCCACTTGGACCTCCACCATTGTTTCTTTTAGTTTTTCATTTTTAGTAATTGTAGCACAATTTACTATTTTTGGCAGTTTTTTGGGTCTTGAACTTCTAGAGCAGTTTTGAGGCCCTAAATGACGTTTTTTGGGCATCAAACATCTGGTGAATATGAGTCTGTTTCGGACTGGATATTCATTGTCATCAGTTGTAATCCTTGAATAGATATTTCTAACGATGTATCATGTGCGTCAAATGGAGATAGTAGGCCAAAGTTACGACCCTGGGAAATTGATGTACCAATTTACCCCGACGGGGCCCATATTCTGGCATTTCATATCCTAGGGTTAGGTTTTTGGATGTTTAGGGTTTCCATTGTTTCTCAATAATACGTAGGCCTTAGAGCTTGTTGTTGGGAAATAATACCCTACGGACTAGCAAGCTAGGGCTAGGCTTGCATGCAGATTTTGACCTTAAAGAAATGACCTTTTAACCTACCACCCAAAACTTAAACCCCTCTTTTAAGACACATACATGGAAAGGAACTACTAACCTTTTTAATGATGTTTGGTGTAGATCCTCCGTTGTGCTTTGCCTGCTTACTTGCGCTGCTCCTTACAAAGTCAAGCTGCAATCAAGACAAAACACTACGCATGCATGCTATTTTTCTACTTGAGGGTTAGAAATTAAGCATAAATTACATAAATCACATAAAACTCATGCATTGGGACGGGAAAAGTATTCTTTTATTAATCTCAAGATGAATCAACTTACAATAATGATAGAGATCGGCCACTGCTCCTTGATCCTGATCCTGGAATCCTTCTCTTCTTTTATCCTCCAACTGCTTTGCATTAATTCTCCTTAGGCTTGAGGAAAGGCTAAAGGGTTGGGAAAAATTGATTTGGAAAATGGGCAGAGTTTCTTCGCTATAATTTTCCTCTTCCAAATAGTACCCCCACCCCTTCTTTTATAGGCTAGAAGGAGCTAGGGTTTTGGACGAACTCTCGGCCATACATGGCCGGGACTTTCAGTTAATTGACCCATAGCTTTTTTTTTCGTCGGTAACTTTCCTATTTTTGTGCTTTGTTAGGTAAACGCGGGTTGTAGTAGGCCTGCCAGCATTCACCCACGTGTAGTAGTGGGTTACGACACGTGTACCTTTCCCAAGAGGATTTTTAAAGAGGTTGTTCAGCAGATGTTTTGGCAATGAAGGGATATGAGTTGGCCTAATGCTAGGTAAGCATGTATAGTGCAATTTAGGGTTATAACATATGCCCCCTAATGTGTGAGGTCAGAAGAGCATCTGATGTCCGAAATACAATACCAATCTTTTACCAATCTGTGCTGATATGCTGAATGAGTGAGCCCAAGAATCAGGAATCAGGAGGTGCCGTCTACAAAATAAGAAATGTCTCACCGAGGCGGGCATACCCATGCTCGGAATAAAATAGAACCATGGCTACCAATCAAATACACTGCAGATCCATTTCAAATAACTATTAAGAGTAGCCGCGAACAATACACATCGGAGCTACATCTCGAAATCAGAAAGATATGCGTGTAGAGTATCCATCTCCCAGAAGCTGATTCGACCTGATGGCTGTANNTATGGACTTGATAATCTTGATGATTGGACTGAAGGCTTCAGTGATTTTGAACAAAGACTTGATTGGACGTTCAGGAAGGCCGGGTATGCGGATAAGAGACATATTGCAGAGGGGTCGACTCAGGCTTAGTGAAAAACTTCCCTTGGATAATAGCACAAAAAATGATAAGACTCAGGCAACATATCTGTTAATCATAAGTCTACGAAGCAGGAGGCAACGCAAACTCTCCATATGTTTGGAAGAGTAACCAAATGGTGGAGGACACAACTCTGTATAGCGAGAAAAATATTCCTAAGGTCGTACTACATCCCATAGTTTGATGATCAAATGGATAGATGTGATTCATCCAAGGGCGACTCATTATGCTGCCAATAAAGAAAATACTTTTCCCATCCTCTTTTTGGGGTATATTTGATTTTTTTGTTCTTTTTGATGATTTGTGAAAAAGAATAAAGGAGTGTTACGTTACAATGGAGGAACGAGTTCTGCAAACATACAAGTTCGAGGCACAAGGACAAGACTGATGTTCTAGGGAAATAATACTCGGGAAAAATCCTCAAGTGGCCAAAGGTGTTAAGACGTAGAAGCAAACTGTTACTAGGCTGATGGGTAAGGTATGCAAATGCGGTTGATAGAACACACAATGGTAATGTCCTTCGATGTAAGTTTAACGAGCCCAGAGAAGGGAAGCTCGGTGGTTTTTCATATTTAGAGAGTCTGAAAAAGAATAAAAGGAAACTCCATTGGGGTACCTTTTTCGACAATAGTCTAATCGGTTCGAAAAAGGGATAAACTAGCACCAATTAGACGTCAATTCAAAACCATTTTAACGAGTGTGAAAAGGAAAAGATCACTCGGCTATTTTTTCACTTTTAAGGAATCTAAAAAAAACTTAACTATGGACTCCGTCAGGAATATTCTTCTGGACCAATTTAACGAGTGTGAAAGAATAAGGTCACTCGGCGATCTTTTCAATTTTAGGGAGTCTGAAAAGAGCTTAACTATGGACTCCAGGGGGGTTTCTTTTTCATAAATTTAGTTCCTCAGGCCCGAAAAAGGAATAAAATTATACCTGAGAATACTCTTCTAAAGAATGGGAATTCGATAGAGTATACCTTTGTTCGTACAGTTGACCGTCTAGACCGAAAAAGGGGTAAACTACCGCCGGACAGACGTAACTTCAAATTTCAGTTTAATGAGTGTGAAAGGTCACAAGATCGCTCGGCAATCTTTTCACATTTAGAGGGTCTGAAAAGGGCTTAAAAGGAGACCCGTTTAAGGAACGTTCTTCTGGACCAATTTAACGAGTGTGAAGAAACAAGGTCACCCGACAATCTTTTCATCTTTAAGGAGTCTGAAAAGGGCTTAAAGAAGACTCCATAATGGTTACTTTTCTCAGTTAATCCAGACGAGATCGAAAATCATAAATGCAGTCTCACTGGATGTTGCTTTCGGATCTCAAAGCGAGCTTGAAAAACAACAAAGTTAGCTCATGATCGACACTTTGTGGGTCAATGCCTGGCATCTCCACGGGGGAGCTGTATGCTTCAATGAAAACATTGTCTATGACGCCACGGGTTCTGGAGATATTGATAGGTATCGTTTCAGTAATGGTTGTCATATTTCCCTTAGCATATATATTGTGTGTAGCTAAGGGATTAGTATGACAAGACCTATATCCAGTCATAGTCATGGTGAATTCTCCTGCTTTGATTCGGCTTAACTTTGGGAGGAAATATGATCTGTGATGAAGATCCTCCCAAGGTTTGTCTGGACTAGTCATTGCTTCGATTACTGCTTTGTCAGAAGGCAAGACTAAGTCTAACGAATGAGTGGTAGCAAGAGAACCCTGAGCCCAAATAGGCTCGAGAAGTGGATCCAACTCTTGCGCGGGAGTCAGATCAGAGTTAGCTGAAGCTTGCTGGACTAAAGAGTACGCTACTTCAACGACCGACAAGGGCATGGACATGTCGGAGTGCCCTGTCTCATCCATCGTGGCTGATGGGGAAGGAAGAATCCACGGATCCGCAAAGTAAGTCATGCGAAACGATGAAATGTGAAAAATCCCAGCCTTGTGGTGATTAGATATAAACTTGACATCGTCATGAGGAGGTGGGTAATAGAAGGTACCCATCAAGGATGGGCACAAACCAACTTCTACGTTAACGACACTAGGATGAGGATTATCAATCATGGGAATCGTGGATGCCCCCAAAGCTGGGTCAGGTCTAGAGAAGGACAATTGATCAATGGTCACTATCTGACCCTCGTGTGGAAACAACAAGACTTGAAAAACTGTAGAAACCACAGCTTGCATAGTATAAGTCCAACTCCGACCCAACAAGAGGTTATAGTTGAGGGGAGCATCGAATACCTCTACTTCGACGCACACAGTCTTCCCTTCTAACTGCACGGAGAAAGAACGAACGATGCCATGTGGTCGGAAAGAACGACCATCGAACGCAGTGAGGAGAGTAGGTGATGGAGACAAAGTGGGCTGATCAATGACCTTATAGCATGCTAATGACATAACGCAAGTCAAAGCACCCTCGTCGACCACCGTGCAGAAGATATTTTATGTAAAAGTTTTCGTGGGATGAGTCACTACTATCTGAAATGCGACGTGGTAAGGCAGACGAGGTTTTAAGTCGGTCGTATCTAACATGATGGTACTCGGGTTACAAGTCTCAGTAGAGCCTAAAGCAGTCAACAAGGCTTTCCTCTGAGCAGGGCAACTTTGGAGGACCTCCAAAGCAGACATCGCACAAGGGGTTTGTAATAAATCTTCCACCACAGAGTAATTCTGGGCGGCCCTTGCATTTGGGTTGTGAAAATCTTTCTTAAATGAACCCTTTGGGATGCGTGTCATTGTTTCACCCAACGTCTTCTCGATCTGTAGAGGAAGAGATGGAATCTCAGCTTCGTTTCCCTTCTCAGAGGCGCTTGGTTTACTATAGTTGTGCACTCTAGTCGTTATTAAAGCATCACCCCTAACCATATATACGTTCACGGATGAGGGATTGTTTGGAGGAGGGTAGGTTTCTTGGTTGCCCCCTTCGACACTTGTAGAGGCTTGAGTTAAATTCCGCCCATGTTGAAAGGGATTAGTCAACACGGCTTGTTGTTGCTGTGTGACAAACTTCTCGGTCTCTGCAAGGCGAGGACATAGATGGGTTGGGTGGTCTTCCGCGCACAAGTTGCACAGATACCTCACCTTCCATTTTTCTGTGGTTCCCTCGCTAGCATTATCAATGGGTTTTTTATCCCCCTTACCCTTTTTGCGTTGTTTTTTCTTCCCTTCAGGCTACTGGGTGGCCTTTGGGTTAGTCGTCTACACGGAGTGTACTTCTGACGTTTGGGTAGGAGGAGCAGCCAAAGCAGTAGTCTGGCTAGCCGCTGAGTGTTGTATCGAGAACTGTTGCAATTGTTTTGTCAATTGCTCAGCGGGCTTGGTTTGTGCTGAACCAACAATACCATCGGCATGTGGTCCAACTCTCTATCTATTTTTATCCAGTATTGATCGTGGTGCATCCGACAGGATGTTGTACAATAAACCAAACTAAGAATAGATGAGTTCAAACCGTTGAGCCCTCATGATGGCATCTTCTTCAGAGAAAACTCCTGAAGTCGCGACGTCTTTGGATAATTGCGGGACTAAAGACTTAAGGAACCACTCAAGCAGGAATGCTAGTGGGACTGGTACTTTGACTAGAATCTTTCGACGTCTCCACTCTCGGATATGATCAGAGATATGGTTTGTTGTCATCTGTTCAAAATTGGCAGTGTCGTATCTCACAGGTAACTGGAAATGGTTAAGGAAGGCCATCGCCAATTCGCCAAAAGAAGAATATCGTGAGTGATCAAGCTCGATGTACCATTTTGCGGCACTCCCGATAAGAGTGTGTTGAAACAATCACAACTGGACGGAGTCATCTTTCAATGAGTTAGATGAACACCAAATATGAAAAGTAGTCACGTGATCACCTGGATCTTCGTTAGGCTTGGCCTCGAACTTTGGAATGTCTGAACGAAACTTCGTTGGCATAGGAGGCCAACGTGGATCGTGACAGATATGATCATTTAACAACCTTGTCAAATCTGGCAAGTGTAATGTCGCCAGGAATGGTAGTTTGGGCTACTACTAATAGCCTGGGAAAAAGGGTCCTGGAGTTTGACTGGCACCAGGTTGCCAGGAAAAGTTTGGTTGCTGGCCTGGGTTCTGGTAGAAACCATGGCCCTGACCAGCGTAAGGATTTTTCATCTGTGGAGACCTCATTGGCTGATTCCCCATAAAGGACATAGGATGTTGGGCATTCATCGTGTGTGATGGACTTTGGGAAGGATTACCCCATGCCGGTCCTGATGGGAGAGGCATAGAAGTCTGTCCAGGGTTCCATTGAATATGGAAAGAATTACCCCAGAACGACATTCTAGAGGAGGGAACAGATCCTTGACCTGAGTTCCAAAGTCCTGCTATATGTGCCCCCAACGCAAGAATAGTACCCTGCGCCGGAGTAGACTGTCCAAAAATAGTAGTGCCCCCATATGGGAAAGTAGTAGATGCGAAAGTGTTGTTACCAAATGTCTCGTTCCAAACAAACGGTGATGAACCTACTGGCATAGTGTGCGCAGGTGTTCCTTGACTCCCAGCTCCAAATGAACTCGTGTGTGCAGGCTGCCCAGCGGACTGTTGATGCGGACCACCAAGCGAAAGGGACGAAGGAGAGATATGACCTTCAGCATAAGGAAAGGCGTTAAAAGGGACAGGAATGCCCCCAAGTTGACCTTGCAGAGGAGCGGTAGAGCTCCCTGCCCCCAGACCCAAAGTCTGTAAAGTGGAGTGAGTGAGTGCAGGATTTGTGCCTGAACTAGGCATACCGTATTAGAATGGAGAGACTGTCGCACTAGGTGTGAAGGGATTTGTGGCCACTGCAATAGATGGGGTCGGTCCACTGTGCGACGTAGTTGTGGCCGAGACCATGGTGGCCTGGGCCGACGACGACAAGTTAGGAGATGCTTCTCCTGTGGTAGCAACGGTGGTGGGAATGGAAGAATTCCCAGAATAAGTAGTAGCATTTGGTTCCATCACTGTGTGAGGCACTGACAGGCGTTCATAAAATTGGATTGGTACAATAACTGACGGCCAAGTATCAGTGGTTGGGGTTTCAACCAAACCAAGAGTGGTGGTTGATTCTTCCGGGAGTTGTTCGGGCACAATGGTTTGTAACCTGGTTGCTTCGAAAGACCCTTGTTGGTCTAGCTTCCACCTTAATGGTGGCGGGGGTGGCTCCAGTATAAACGGTGGCAGGCCCATAAGCCTTCGTGACCGGCGGAGCTCAGGATCCTCCACTATGTGAGAAGATCCAAGACACGCTAAGGTATTCTACACGTTCAAACAGTAACACACGCTAAAAAAGAAGCCTCTAAAAGATAAGACAAGCAATCACTAACTATTTTGAAGAACAGTTACAACAACCAACACTAGAGCAACTTACTGGGGCAAGTGAAACTTGAAAACAGAAGCACCCTCTGGGTATACTCTGCAAAGCGTGGCCCAATGTCTGTCCTAGGTACCGTGGTATACCCCCGCAGTCACC
>JASDQU010109280.1:126502-139804 GCA_032191745.1 Picea mariana
CCCTAATGTGTGAGGTCAGAAGAGCATCTGATGGCCGAAATACATTACAAATCTTCACCAACGTACGAAGTGAGTGAGCCCAAGGACCAGAGTTCAGGAGGTGCCATCTGCAAAATAACAATTTGTCTCACCGAGGTGGGCATACCCATGCTTAGGATGAAATAAAATCATGGATGCCAATCAAATACACTGTAGATCCATGTCATATAACTATATAAAGTGTATCCACGAGCAATACATAGTGTATCTACATATCAAAATCAAAATATATACATGTATAGTATCCATATTCAAGAAGCCAATGACACCTGATGGTTGGAGATGAGGTCTTTAGATCTCGAGAAACAACTTCAAAATATTCAAAACTAGGGTAGGAGTGTAATATTAGTGTACGAATTCACTACCCAGAGGTCTTCGACAGCTCATCGAGAATAGACAAGAGGATCTCGGTGATCAGGCAGAGACCTTCATTAATTTTGAGCAAGGACTTAATTGGACTTTCAGGCTGGCTGGGCATGAGGACAAGAGACAAACTACAGAAGGGACGAATCAAGTTTAGTAAAACTTCCCTTGGACAAAATCACGACAAATGATGAGACTCAGGCATCATGGCATTGACATAATTTCACGATGCATGAGGCAACGCGAACTCTCCATATGTTTGGAAGGATAACCAAACGAAGGAACACAAATCTACGTAGCGAGAACAACTTCCTAAGGTCATATTGAATCCTATATCTTGACAAACAAATGGAAGGATGTGCTTTGTCCAAGGGAGACTGATTGCGCTATCAACAAAAAGAAAATACTTCTCCCTTCCTCTTTTTGGGGTGTATTTGATTTTTTTTTGTCTTTTTCAATAATTTTGGAAAGCTTGAAAAATAATAAAAGAATGCTACGTTACAAAGGAGGAACGAGTGTCACATACATAACAGTTCCAAGTGCAAGGAACACACTATTGCTTAGAGCAAGGGGAAATATGCAGGAAAAGGACACTCAAGAAAAATCTTCCATGGGTCAAGTTGTCAAGACGCAGAGGCAAAGTGCTACAAGGCTTGCATATAAGGCATGCTTCAGATGGTTCAGTTGAGAGCAACATCGAACCGACATTACTCCAAAGACGTAGGAATGCAAATGTGATTAATAAGACATAATGATAATGTCCTTCGATGTATTTTTAACGAGTCCAGAGAAGGTAAGCTCGACGGTTTTTCATTTTTAGAGAGTCTGAAAAAGCGTAAAAGGAGATTCCACTTGGGTACATTTTTCGAAGGTAGTCTAGTCGGTTCGAAAAAGGGGTAAAATAGCACCAAATAGACATTTATTCAAAATCATTTTAATGAGTGTGACAAAGACAAGATCACTCAGCAATTTTTTCATATTTAAGGAGTCTGAAAAAATCTTAACTATGGACTCCATAAAGGATGTTCTTCTTGACCAATTTAACGAGTGTGAAGAAACAAGGTCACTCGACAATCTTTTCAATTTTAAGGAGTCTGAAAAGAGCTTTACTATGGACTATGTGGGGATGTTCTTCTTGACCAATTTAATGAGTGCGAAGAAACAAGGTCACTCGACAATATTTTCAATTTTAGGGAGTCTGAAAAGAGCTTAAATATGGACTCCGTGGAGGTTCCTTTTTCATAAATTTAGTTCCTCAGTCCCGAAAAAGGGTTAAATTTATACTTGAGAATACTCTTCTAGAGAACCAAGGATCCTAGATTATACCTTTGTTCATACGTTTGACCATCCAGACCAAAAAAATGGTAAACTACCACCGGATAGACATGTCTTCAAATTTTAGTTTGGCGAGCATGAAGGGAAACAAGATCGCTCGACAATCTTTTCATGTTTAGAAGATCTGAAAAGGGCTTAAAAGAAGACCCATTGTTTTGGGAGTCCCGAGGGAGAAACCAAGAGTGATAACATATCAGACATGTAAAGGCTCGAACTCATAATAAAGATGGGACTAAAAGGACTCCCGAGCCTAAAATCATTAGCAATGGCATGGACACCAAAATGAAACCAGGATCTACCTAGGGCATCCATGTGAAGGTAGGCTCTACCACTAAATTAAGACACTTCTAGAGAAGGAGTGAGGGTTCCGTGTCGCAATTCGATGGGATCGATCCTATGGCAAAGTGAAAAATACAATGAGGTGCAACAAGTGGAGGTAGAATCCTATCTTAACTGCACAAAGTTGGAAAAAATACTTTTCACCAAAGGACCTTAAAAGTGCCTCAAATATAAAAAATTTCACTGAACCAAAAGTAAAATGTATCTTAACATCCCAAAAGAAACTCGAGAACCACACTAAACAATTTTCGAGCTAGAAAAAAACAACAAAACGGTCCAAGAAATGACAAAAAAGGTGCCAAAAAGTCTATAAATAGAAGTTGGCAGCTCATTATCACCATTGTAAATTGAGAATTGACAAAAAATTCAAAAACACCCCTTTTTCGAAAGAGTTGATTCCGGGAGCTTCAGTGGACAAAACGAACTTCCGCTTGGACCAAGTAAGTACAAACTAGCCCCTCCTACATTTCCACTCTTCTTTTTTGCATTTCCTTTTGTTTTTTGGGGGGCCACTGACCTTTAAAAAGGTCGACCCTACGTGTACGTGGGCTGTCTTAGGAAATCCCATGTGTGCCCACGTGCATAAAATGATCTACACCTGTGCATACATGACTGTGTCCAATACATCCCACGTACACCCTCCAATATGTGAAAAAAAATGAAAAAGAAAGAGTTAACTCCCTATGAAATTGTCATTTTGCAGGATGTATGTCCATTGGAGAGAGAGGGAGCATGAAGACATTGATTTTTTTTCTCACAAGACCCTGCTTCTATCTTTATATTATCACAATGTGGGTTGTTGAAATTCTTCGAGTGTCCATTCATGAGGGCACAACCCTGGTTGATGAATGCTTTGATAGATTACTGACATCCTAACGCTGAGGCATTTATGCTTGAGGGGCAGTTGTTGACTCCAATGACTGAAGATATTTACTTCCTGATTGGTCTCTCAAGGAGAGGGCATCTAGTCAACTTGCGTACCTTTCCCCTCAGGCCTCACAACATTGAGGAGTTGATTGGATTCCATTATGAAGTTAGTACTGAGAAAGTGGGTTCTCAGGTGTCGATAAACAAGATCGACAATATATCATTGAAAGTGATAGTGTTACTCATTGGGTGGATCACTGGATCCATGGAATTACATCAAGCCTCCCGAGCGCACATGCATTATGCAGTGCAATGCTTAAATGCACCGATTTTCGACTAGAGTACAACCATGCTAGATTGCATGAAGAGACAACTAACAGAGTGTCGGATACAGGAGAAAAAAAAATTTAGATTCGGGACTATTCTATGTTCCTTTTTATTCGAGAGAGTACCCATTCTTAGTCTGCGAGAGATGATATGGGGGAACGTGGCCTCTCTCCCAGCATTATGCAGATGAGTGGTTTTGATGCCGCGACAGGGGGGAGGGAGGACCGTAGAGGCCTTCGATGATAAGTTTTTGACTGGTGGGCATGACAGATTCTAGAAATAGAGGACTACCCCTATGTCAGGATAAAATTTTCTAGAGATCCTAAAATGCATGTACCTCTTGGAGCAGAGCGAGGAGAGATGGGTACATTTTTTTTCAGAGTTATTTAATTTTTATTTCTTTTTATATATAGTATTTTTTTTTTGTATACCAGAGTATATGACACTTATGTATATGTTATGTACAGATGTGGGACTAGTGCATCCAAAATACTTCTCGAGGACTAGGTGGTGTCCTCAACCAGAGGCAGGACCAACCACAGCTGCCGGATTAGTAGCAGAAACAAGGGGGCCTCTAGCCGGAGAGGCTGAGAGAGTATTGAGACGGGTGGAGTGGAACCTCACTACGCTCACTCGCGTAGCCCCTATGGAAAAGATTGAGGATCTGCCACCAGCAATGCAGCCTCACGTAGTTGGGGTACCACGGACCTGGGTCCAGCTCTTTCGGCATTTGGAAAACATCGTTGTTCATTATGGCAGGGCCAACAGGCCCCACCCTTATCTAGGCTAGACTACTCATGTGCCAAGGGCACCTTTTGTATATTTTTGAGGACATAATCCCTGTGACTCTTACTGGACATATTTTTGAGGCGCTTGTGCCCACCTCTGTACTCTGTTATTTTCGATATATATATGCATATTTAGATCTTTTTATGTCTTATGGATTACATTTATTTACAAATGTATTTACATGTGCATGTGTGTGATTTTTCTTACACGTGTGTAATATGACAATCTAATTCATGATTAGCTAGAGTATCTATGATTTGATTCAATCTCCTAGGAACATGGATATACATAATGTAATCAAATCTTTGTTCTAAGAGACGTACCCTAAGGAACCGTCAGTGTAGAGGAGGATCATAAATGTGGTAAACCCCATTTAATTGAGACACAACTAGCTGAGTGTCTAAGTAGACCCAGAGGTGAGAGATACCATGCGACAGAGCGTCACGAAGCAACTCTAAGACTGAACTGTACTCAGAAACATTGTTTGTGGCATCACCTAAACAGATACCTCCTGAAGATAGCAACTAGCACTGAGGTGTAAAAATCACCCAAGCTACGAAAGGAAGCCTACAAGTGTGTTAGCTAGCATCGTCCGTAAACCCAACAAACACCTATGATTCACTTGACATCTTCCATAGTGAAAAATATGACATCAAAAAATGACACGTCCATAAAACCAAAAAGAAACAAATTAAAAGAGAAAATGTATAAGAACTATACATATGTACAAGAAGTCACCCAATGTGACCCACCTATGAGTAATACTTCTTGAGGTAGAGCCCATTTCTAGGCTCCACCAAAGAATTCCCCTCAAAGTATACTAGACGATAAGTGCCCTTCTTTAGAACCTCCTTCACGATGAAAGGTCTGAACCACATGGGTTTGAACTTGCCTGCCCCGAGGGGATCCTTATCTTGGTCATAGACTAGGACAAGGTCGCCTTCAGAGAAAATCCAAGGACGAACGAACCGATCATACTGACCCTTGAATTTTTGTTTGTGAGCCTCGTTAGCCAAGGCTCCATCCCAACGTTGCTCATCGAGCTGCTTAAGATATAATAAATGCTCTTCAAGCGATGAAGTGTCTAGAAATAACTGTACTGCCAAATTTAGAGATGGGATCTGGCGCTCTATGGGAAAGACTACTTCCAGCCCACAAACGAGTTGAAAAGGTGAAAAAATGGTTGCAGTATTAACAAAAGTTCATTAGGTATATAACATGAAGTACAACATCAAATGCCAATTTGACTTGGCCAAATTGATCGTTTGTTGTAGAATAGTCTTAAGGGATTTATTCAGAACTTCCACCTGACCATTTGCTTGTGGGTAGTAGGGTGAAAAATGTTCTAACCTCAACCCAAGCTTTGATGTTAACTTGGACATCATTTTATTTTGAAAGTGACTGCCATGGTCAGTGACAATCTCTCTCAGATCATTGAACCTTGATATTATCTGGTTAAACAAAAAGAGAGTTGTTGTCTCAGCATCATATTTAAACGTTGGCATAGCCTAAACCCACTTTGTGAAGTAGTCTACTGCTACGATGATATAACAGTGCCCCCTTGCTAAAGGGGGGTTTCATGTAGCATAATCAATCCCCCACTTGGTGAAGGGACCAACTGTGATGACGGGAAACATGGGAGCGGGGTGTGCCCTCATCTTCCAAGAGAAGACCTGACACGGGTGGCACTTCTCGACCAATTCAACACAATATTTGATTAATGTTGACCAAAAGTAACTGGCTTGTAGAATATTTTGGGTTGTTTCCAACCCAGACAGATGATCGCCACATGCTCTAGTGTGGCAATCATTAAGCATGATTTTTGCTTGTTCATGAGTGAGACATTGACGAAGGATGTAATCTACACCTTGATGATACAGAGTGTCCTCGAGTATGAGATATTTTTTGGCCTAATGGTGTATACGACGATGCTCATCATGAGAAGAAGAGGTGGGGCACTTCAAAGTCTAGAGATAGACTAGTATATCTCTGTACCAGGGGTCAGAAGATGCGATAAAAAACATGTCTCCTTTAATAGGTGACTTCTCGGGTATAACATCACCTGATTCGACCAAAAGTTCTGAGATGAGTTCCGCGAAGACCAACGACTTTTTGGATTTCGCCGAACAAAATCCAAGTCAAATTCCTGGAGGATAACTATCCATCTACTGATCTTTCCGCCAATTACACGTCGTGTCAACATGTATTGAAACTGATTCACAATGGCAATGACGGTGGTCTTGCGAAACAAGTTGTAATGATAAAATTGTTGGACAACATGAACCCAAGCCTCGGCTCAGGTAATAAATCACGTATTCTGAGAGAAAATCATCCTCCTAAACCAAGACCATACTGATGGTCGACTCCGCAATGGCCAAGTACAATAGGAAATATTTATTATAATTGGGTGGCTGAAGTAGAGGGGTAGACGTGAGGGTTCATTTCAATGCTTTGAAAGAGCATTGAGCGGCTTCATCCCAATGAAAAGGAACGTCCTTCTTTAGTAAAAAAATGAAACCCTTTGTGATCTCGGCATAGTTTGCGATGAAACGCCGTAGAAAGTTTGCTTTCCCTGTAAACTCTGAAGCTGAGGGACTGTGCATGAGGGAGGCAACTGAACTATCACCTCAACCTTTAGAGGATCAACCATGATCCCTGTTGTTGAAACTATGAAACCTAGCAAACGACTCGACGTTATGCAAAAAATGCATTTGTTTGGATTCAAGCGAATCCGGTAGTAGCGACATCGCTCAAAGATGAGTCGGAGGTGTGTGTGATGATCAACTCTCTTACGAGATCATGATGCTAAATCATCAAGATAAGCCTCGACTATGTGTTTGATATCGTGGAAAGAAAAATACATGGCCCACTGAAAAGTAGCTCCAAAATTTTTAAGACCAAAAGGCATATTCCAATAAGTGAATGTACCCCATAGAAAAATGAAAGTGGTTTTGTGTTGGTCTTTGGGTTTGATATTTATCTAATTATATCTCGAAAAACCATCCATGAAAGAAAAGGCCTCGCAACTTGTGCATTCATTAACTATCTGGTCAATAAATTGCGTGGGGAAATTATCCTTTGGACAGGCCTTATTCAAACCATGGAAGTTTTTACATATGCAAATTGTACCCTATTTTTTGTTGACTGGCATGATATTTGACACCCATTGAGTCAATTGAATGGGGTAGATGAAACCAAATTTGAGTAGTTTCTCTACTTCAGCCTTAATAGTTGTTTCTTTCCTAGGATTAACTAGACGAATCTTCTGCCGAACCATCTTAGCGTTAGGATATATCGTGATTTCATGTTCAATGATTCTTGGATCTATGCCTGTCATTTCCTCGTAATACTAGGAAAAAACGTCGCAAAATTCTTTAAATGAATACTTGTAGATTTGAATCTCCTCGGGAGAGTAGTCCGCTTCGATGAAGACATTCTCCACGATGCCAGGGGTTCTGGAGATATCAATAGGTATCGTTTTAGTGATGTTTTCCATATTTCCTTCAGCGTAAACAATGTGCATAGATAAAGGATTGATAGGACAAGCCCTATCTCCAGTCTTAGTCAGAGTGAATTCACCGGCTTCAATTCTTCTTAACTTTGGGAGGAAATAAGATCTGTGATGGAGATCATCCCAGGGTCTATCCAGACTAGTCATTGCCTTAATAATCACCTCATATGAGGTCAATACTAATTCTAAAGAATCAGTATTGGTGAGGGAACCTTGAGCCCAAATAGGCTCAAGAACTGGATCTAACTCTTGCGCGGGAATCGAATTGGGGTTGGCGGAAGCTTGCTGGAATATAGAGTATGCAAATTTTGTCGCAAAAAAAGGCATGGTCATGCCATGGTTCCCTATCCCTTCCATTGTGGTTGATGGGGAAGGAATATTCCATAGATTGTTAAAGTAAGTTGTGTGAAACGACGAGATTTGAAAGATTTCATCTCGAGGCTGGTCGGGGATAACTGATATGTACTTGATATTTGCAGTCGGAGGTGGGTAATCGAAAGTACCCATCAAAGGTGGGCAGAAACCAACCCCTATGTTGATGATGTTGGGTTGAGGGTTATCAATAATCGGGACCGTGGATACCCCCGATGAAGGGTCAGGATGGGAGAAGGATAATTCATCAATGGACATGATCCGACCCTCATGTGGAAACAAAAAGACCCAAAAAAATGTTGCGACCACTGCTTGCATAGAATAGGTCCAAATCCTTCCTAAAAAGAGATTGTAGTTGAGAGACGCATCGACCACTTATACCTCGACGCACATGGTCTTCCCCCCTAAATGCACGAGGAAAGAGGGGATGATTCCATGTGGTCGAAACGAATGACCGTCGAAAGTAGTAAGAAGAGTAGGTGACAAAGACAAAACGGGTTGGCCAATGGCTTCCAACATGCCAAAGACATCACGCATGTTGAGGCTCCCTCATCAACCACCGTGCAGAAAATGTTTCGAGTAAAATTTTTCGTGGTGTAAGCCACTACTATCTGAAATTCCACGTGGTAAGGGAGATGAGGTTTTAAGTCGGTCGTATCAAGCATGATTGTTCTGGGATTACAAGTCTCAATAGATCCTAAGGCAGCTAACAAAGCATTTCTCTGGGAAGGGAATCTCTGGAGGACTTCCAAAGTAGACATTGCACAAGGGGTTTGAGACAAATCCTCCACCATAGAGTAGTTATGGGCAGCCCTTGCATTTGGATTGTGGGAAGATTTCTTGAATGCACCTTTTGGGATGTGTGTCATTGTTTCTCCCAACGTCTTCTCAATTTGGAGAGGAAGAGGTGGGTTTTCAGCTTATTTACCCTTCTCAGAGGTGTTTAGCATTCCATAGTCGTGTGTCCTAGTTTCTATATCAATGCTACCTTTCATCATGTACACATTTGCGGAAAAAGGATTAATCGAAGACAGAGGGGGTCCCTGACTGCCCCCTTCCGCGCTCGAAGAGGCTTGAGTTAAATTTTTCCCATGTGGAAATGGGTTCGATAATACGACAGGCTCTTGTTGTGCCAATAACTTCCGGGCCTCCGCAAGCCGAGGGCACTAGTGAGTCGGATGGTCTTTTGTGCAAATATTACATGGATACTTCAACTTCTTCTTTTCTGTGTTGCCCCCACCAACATTATTGGTAGGTTTCTTATCTCCCTTACCCTTCTTTTGCTGTTTCTTCTTCTCGTCAGGCTGTTGGGTGGCCTTCGGGTTTTTCGATTGTACATAGTGTACATCCGACGTTTGAGTATGGGGAGAAGCTGAACCAATGATATGGCTGGCCATTTTCTACTATATTGACAATTGTTGCAACTGATTCGACAGCTGATTAGCGAGCTTCGTTTGCGCTGAACCAACAATACCATTGACATGTGGTCCAGATCTCTATCTGGTCTTGTCAAGTATCGATTGCGGTGCATCTGAAAAAACTTTGTAAAGTAAGCCAGACTGAGAGTAAATCACCTCTAGTTGTTGAGCTCTCATTATCGCTTCTTCTTCTGAAAAGACCCCCGACGTTGCGATGTATTTAGATAACTATGGTACCAAAGACTTAAGGAACCACTCAAGAAGGAATGTGGGTGGGAATGGTACTTTTATCAAACTCTTCCGGCATCTCCATTCTCGGATGTGATCTGAGATATGGTCTGCCTTTATCTACTCAAAGTTGGCCAACAATTCAGTGCCGACATCGTATCTCACAGATAATTGAAAATGGTTTAAGAAAACCATCACCAATTCGCCAAAGGTAGAGTATCTTGAGCGATCGAGCTTGATGTACCATTCTCAACACTCCCAATGAGAGTGCATTGAAACAAATGCAACTGAACAGAGTCGTCTCTCAAAGAGTTGGACGAGCACCATAAATGGAAGGTAGTCACATGATCGTCTAGATATTCATTAGGCTTAGCTTCAAACTTTGCAATGTCCAAAGGCAACTTGGTTGGCATGAAAGGCCAACGTGGATTGTGACAGATGGGGTCGTTTAATAACCTTGTCAAGTCTGGCAAGTGCAAAGTTGCCAGAAATGGTAATTTGGGCTGTTGATTATAACCAGGGAAAAAGGAGCCTGGAGTTTGGTTAGCACCAAGTTGCTAGGAAAAGTTAGGTTGTTGTCCAGGGTTCTGGTAATAATCATGGCCATGACCAGCATACAGACTCTTCTCTTGTTGAGATGTCATCGGCTGACTCTTGTAATAGGACGTAAAAGGTTGGGCGTGCATTGCATTCCAAGGATTTTGGAAAGGGTTGCCCCCTGTCGATCCGACGTGCATAGATCCTGAGCTTTTCCCGGGGTTCCATTGGCTATGGAAGGGGTTTCCCTCAATCGACATCCCTTACGAGGGAACTCATCCCTACCATAGATTCCAAAGTCCTTATGAGGAAGGAATTCCTAAGTTTTCCCCCTGTGCAGGAATAGTACCCTGCATAGGATTTTGTTGTCCATAACTAAGGTTTCCCCCGACTGAGACAACAACTGACGAGAATGTGTTGTTACCAAACACGCCGAACAAAGAGAATTGTGTTGAACCTACCATCATGCTATAAGAAGGAAGTCCTTGACTACCTGCTTCAAAAGAACTATAGTTTACGTTCGACCCGAAGGAGTGCTGGTGAGCACCGCCAACGGGGTATATGAATCCCTCCGTAAGGGAAAGCATTATAGGGAGCTGAAGTGCCCCCCATGGATCCTTGCNGGTCTGAACTGATGACGGTTGGTTAGGAGAAAAAAAACCCATGTAGTTATATACATAGAGGGAATATGATGATTCTCTAAAGAAGTAGCAGCATTTGTCTCCATCGCTGCTTGTGACACTACCTGACGCTCGTAAGGTTTAACTTGTACGAAGATGGGCACCGATAGATCAGTGATTGAAGGGTTATACAGAACAAGAGCTTCTAGTCTGAGGTCAGAAATGGTTGGTTCCTATGGAATCAAATGTTCTCCTCTTGGATATGGGTCAAACTCGGTTTCCTGTGGCCTGATCGCCTCAAAAGACCCTTGCTGGTCTAGTCTTCGTCTTAGCGATTTCGGGGGTGGCTCCAGATTAACCGGTGACAGGCCAAAAAGCCTTCGTGACCGATGAAGCTCCTGATCCTCCATGGTGTGATAATATCAATAACACACTAGGGATTTCTATTAACCTTAAATACCAACACAAACTAGAAAAATATCCTATAAGACAAGACAAGTAGTTCACTAGCTAGTTGGAAGAACAGTTACACCAACCAACACTAGAGAAACTTAACAGTGCAAGTGCAACTCGAATACGGAAGCACCCTCCAGGTATACACTGCAAAGCATGGCTTGATGTCTGCCCTAGGTACCGTGGTATACCCCCAAAGTCACCTGTGTAAGTCACTAAGATAAAGACAACTAGGTTTCCAGTGCGCGAACAGTAACCAGGAGGGTACAGTCGACAGTCGGGTGGACCACAATGAGCAGGGTATCAAGCCCGAAACCTATCAAGGGTATCAAAAGAAAGTGTTCTGGAAGACAAATAAGGAACTTGAACATATTCAAGACCCATGAATCTCTGTGGAAAATGTGATCAACGAAATCCCAAGATAATCCATCTATATGCATTCCCCTCTACACTTGGTCCAACTTTGGAGGGGTTATCTCCGCTACCTTTCTGTACGCGACCTCATGTTTAGCTCCTGTGTTAGAGGGGGGTCCCAGGTAAATTTCAAACTTACTAGACTTTCAATCACTCCCTAGCACAAACTCCTATGTTTGCTTTTGTAGCCTTGAAGAGTTTCCTCTCCAATCCTAAATAAAGGCTCTAGCCTAGACTAAATTGATGGACCCTACAAACACAAAGTCTAATAACTTTTAATTAAGCATTAATTTTAGTGGTTGTATTAAGTCAAAGGGAATGGAATTGAAACCAATGATGTTCTTTAAGAGATGAAAGAAAAGAGCATAAGATGAAACTGAAACAAACTACTCCTTTTTCACAAATAAAGATTTTCCAAATTAAACTATTTCACCAAACTTTTCGTAACTACTTTTCTTAGATCTTTGAAAAGAAAAAAAACTCAAAACAAGATTTCACTCGACTATGAGCTACTTAATGTCCTAATTATTCAAGTAAAGAACTTAATAAAACTTTCTTTTTCCTTGGTAGATAAATAAACTAACTTGAACTACTTTTACCAAACAAAGAATTTTTTTTTTTTTTATTGTTTTATACTTCAAAACAAGAAATTTGAAAATGAATTCTTTTCTTTTCTTCTAAAGAAAAAAAAAGGGAAAAATGATGGCAGGTCAAGACCAAGAAATGACTTCTGGCCCATTACAGATCGCATGGAGTCACTGACAATACCAAACAGGAAGATCAGAACAGACTCACAAACTTGTCTAAAAATCCTAATAAACAAAGCACAAGAAATCTTTGATACAAAGAAAGCTTTGTTGAGGTTAGACCTAGGCTACAGACTGTTATAATAGAGACTAGGGCTAGATCAAGAGAACCCCTGAGAAGTGTGACTTCTGACAGGGAAGAGGGTGACTGCCTCTTCTTTAAGAAAAAAAAATTCTCGACACAGGCAGACTACTGACACTTGAGCAACCTACGTATGTATGCGAGCTCTCCAAAGGTAGGGCACATATGTACGCGTGCAGGCCCACTACAGGCTATGTACACCTTTGTAACTTCTCAAAAAATTAAAACCAACAATCAAGCAAATGAGGCATGGAGTACTGGAATTGAAGACCAGAATCCCTTAAAGATACAGAAACTTATNATGGGCACTGATAGATCAGTGATTGAAGGGTTATACGGAACAAGATATTCTGGTCTGAGGTCAAAAATGGTTGGTTCCTATGGAATCAAATGTTCTCCTCTTGGATATGGGTCAAACTCAGTTTCCTGTGGCCTGATCGCCTCAAAAGACCCTTGCTGGTCTAGTCTTCGTCTTAGCGATGGCGGGGGTGGCTCCAGATTAACCGGCGACAGGCCAAGAAGCCTTCGTGACCGATGAAGCTCCTGATCCTCCATGGTGTGAGAATATAAATAACACACTAGGGATTTCTATAAACCTTAAATACCAACACAAACTAGAAAAATATCCTATGAGACAAGACAAGTAGTTCACTAGCTAGTTGGAAGAACAGTTACACCAACCAACACTAGAGAAACTTAACAGTGCAAGTGCAACTCGAATACGGAAGCACCCTCCAGGTATACACTGTAAAGTGTGGATTGATTTCTTCCCTAGGTACCATGGTATACCCCCACAGTCACC
>JASDQU010109281.1:6035-16804 GCA_032191745.1 Picea mariana
AAGATTATGCATGAAGGACTGCAATCCAGCAGAAACTCCCATACCCCTATGCACAAAATTGAGCAAGAAAGATGAAGGACCTACAGTGGATTCTACCATGTACAAAATCTTAGTAGGCAGCTTGTTGCATCTTACAACAACTAGGTCTGATATAATGTATGAAGCCAACCTTGTTTCCAGTTTTATGGAATCCCCCAAAGATTCTCACTGGAAGATGGTGGTCAAGTTGTGTAGCTAAGAAAAATATTGAATGATATGTTACATACAGAAAAGAAGCCAACTCCTATCTTCTGTGACAACACCTGAGCAATTGCTCTATCCAAAAATCACGCGTTTCACAAGAAAATCAAGCATATTGACATACGATTTCACTTCATTCATGAGCTCGTCAATAATGGTGACATAGCACTTCAATTATGTGGCTCTCGAGATCAGCTCGCAGATATTTTCACAAAGCCACTAGGAAAATCCGTTTTTGATTTTCAGAGACAACACTTGGGCATTATCAGTGCTGATGTTTGTAACTGCTGAGTTTAAGAGAAAGTGTTAAATATAATGTAACCTCAACAGTCTGACTGTACACTACCAGTTGTCCTGGTCAACTGTACTTTCGTTTCTTGACTTGCTTGAGCCTATTTAGCTCAGCTCTTTTCCCTTTTCTCAATGTACTCTTTTTTAATATACTCAATATACTGAATACGATTTCTAGTCTTTCTTTGTATTCTCTGCTTCTCATTTTATCACAAATGACCAGGTGTAGTGTCAACATTTCAATTATTTAAATATATTTGGTTTTGTTGTTAGTCGGTGGGTGCTGTGTCCGCGATGTGAAGCCTCCTAGTATCCAGTATTCGTGTAGTCATTTCAATTAACCAGGCGTGAGCTTGCGTGGGTGCATGTGTCTGCGATTTGAAGCGTCCCACTATCCGCATAGCCATTTCAATTAACGAGTTGTATATCTTTCTTCATGCCACAATAATGAGTGAATATTAATAAAAAAATATTGGCTTTGGAAGTGATTTCTTCTGCCTGCATTCCACCTAACACAATTTGCTTTCCTTTCTCTGTGGAATTCTACTTTCAATTCTAAATATTGATACTTCTTAGAGGTGATACTAATATTGGCACTTGAAATGTCATTGGGTTGAAATATATTGACATGCATATTCTTAATAAAATATCCTTACACCAAATATATTAACAGGAAATCAAAATGCTTAATAAAATATCCATACACCACTCCACCTCTTTCTCCGCACTTGTAATTATCAAATTTGTTCCTCGGGGATGTTAAGAGTTTTGACATTTGGAAGATGAAAATAATTGTGGACAAGGTTTTTCAGAAGGGAAAATTTGCTATCAAGTTATCGCCATTTTCAAGTTTTCAAAACCTGCAAACCCTTGGCACAACATGTCTTGAGACATGGTGTGCGGTCTCCTTTCTTAGGAGTGAAAATCCAGGTGTAAGAACCATCCTGGCATATGTTATATTCTCTTTACCCATTTTTCTTTGAATTCCACGTATATTGTTTCCAGGCTAATTTATGGGTGGAGGGTTTGCTCTGATCTGAATATTATATTTCAAGAGCTCTGTTTTTGGTTGTGGCTTAAAGAGTGGATTTCATTTCTTGAACTTCTGTCCATACCGCTAAAGGAATTACCATGTATTTGCTTTTGTGCCCTTCAATGAAAAAATTGCCATGTATTCGCTTTTTTGCCCTTCACTGGCCATTTTATTTCGAAGGGTGTGCAAGAATATATTCATAAGTTTGAGTGCATATGGTTTTATGATATTATATGAGAAGGAAAATTGCGATAAGAGGATGGAAAGCCATATAAATATAAGTTTTATATTTTTATTTTTTTAATTGTTGATTGAGTTCATATTGATTAATGAACCACTAAAAATGTAGACTTATACCTGCTATACGATTTTAGTGTGTTTCTAACTCATTATATGTTATAAATTGTGTAAATTTTTAAGTCATTGTATGTTGTTAGTTGTTTGTTTGTCACTTTCAAAGACAAGCTAAAGATGTATTTGAACACTAAGAAGGCCAATAGAGTTACATATAAATGAAATCGCAACAAGTATCCAAGGATGAGATGGGAAGTTGAGAGATTGCAAACTTTACAATGAGCTATTCCCTTCAAAAATTTATTTTTTCGTTTTCTTAGAAATATTGTAAAGTTACACTAATGAAGGTCAATAGGCATATTTTTTTAACAAACTCTCATTTTAGCATAAACTTTAAAGTTTGTAAATAATATAAACTAATAGACATATTTATTTAACAAACCCTCATTCTTACATAAACCCTAAAGTTTGTAAATAATTTAAATCAATAGACATATTTATTTAACAAACCATCATTCTAGCATAAACCCTAAAGTTTGTAAATAATATAAATTTATGGACGTTCATCAACCACATAATTGTGACTGTGCTAGTATATGAACAATAGTCTAAAAGCTCTATTTTTTGACAGTTTTTTTTTTTTGGATTTTGAAAATTTTCTGACGAATATTTAATGAATGCCTAAATTTATCGTCTGATTAACTAGGTACCTTCTCCCTTCCACACTGTTTTCCGGCGATTTTGACAATTTTCTGGCAAATATTTAACCAACGCCTAAATTTATCATTGGATTCCCGTCAAAAAAACCAAGGTTAACCTCAGCGGACGAAGTGGGCTGTATGTGTTTAGCGGAGTTTGGCATTTGGTGTTCTACGTATGTTATGCCTCCACCACTGCTTGTCCTGTGGATGAATTTAAACTCCGATGGTTCTTTTCTCCCTTCGGATCTTGGATTCTTCGTATTTATTTTTTTTAAGATTTTATTTGTTTAATTCATTCGAGGAAGATTGTTGAGGAGGAGATTGGATGTAGGGAGCAATCAACTCAAACTGTTGTGATGTCCCTCTTCTTGCATGCAAGCGAAATCTGTCTTGAAATTTATCGCATGAATTTATGCAGTAAACAAACTTTTTTCTTGAATTTTGGCGCATGAATCTGTGCGTGTAAAATTTTGGGAAATGAATATATGCAGTATTATGTAGTTTGTGTTGAGTTTTGGTTCGTGAATCTATGCAGTCTTATGGATTCTTAGACTTTACAAAATAGTCATTCCAATAGGCTGGTGGCTGAAGATATTCATAATTCAATTGTCGAGTTTTGTATTAACAGGTGTTGGTTAAGTATTCTATTTTTTTGGTTTTTTTTTGGTTGGAATGATATGAATTTGGACAAAATACAAAATGGCTATTTTCTTATTGTTTAAATTGCATTTATGAATGTATAAATGGATTCAGGAAGCTGAAAAACTCTCGATACTTGGATTATACAAACTCAGTCACTCAAATATGCAGATCCAACCATTCTTCACCAAATTTTTAACAAAATCAAATAAAAAAAATCACCAGAAAACTTTCAAAAAATAAAAAGTTTAACCTACATTGTATGAATTTGGTTAAAAAAGAGTAATCACATCATGATGATGTCATTCCTAAGATTATAACGGATCATTTTTAACAATTTAAGTTATGTTGTAAGAGTTTCTAAATAGTGGTTAGTGTTTCAAAAAATAGAACATTTAACCTACATTGTATGAATTTGGTTAAAAAAGACGTGCTCACATCATGATGATGTCATTCCTAAGATTATAACGGATCATTTTTAACCATTTAAGTTATGTTGTAAGAGTTTCTAAATAGTGGTTATGTCATTCCTAAGATTATAACGGATCATTTTTAACAATTTAAGTTATGTTGTAAGAGTTTGTAAATAGTGGTTAGTGTTTCAAAAAATAGAACGTTTAACCTACATTGTATGAATTTGGTTAAAAAAGACGTGCTCACATCATGATGATGCCATTTCTAAGATTATAATGGATCATTTTTAACAATTTAAGTTCTGTTGTAAGAGTTTCTAAATAGTGGTTAGTGTTTCAAAGAGTTATAAATTTCACCAAATTTTTTTAATATATTTAATTAATTTTTTTTTGTTGAAATTAATAAGTATTAATTTTGAAGTGTATTATCTAGAATGGGGTGTTACTGGAACCGAAAAGTGGATGGACATTCAGGCTAACACATGGTCACCTCAACCATTACTCCAAGCATTTAAAACCCCATTCGACACACCCTCGCATTCGTTTTCACTCACTTTAGTTGAATGCCATGGCGCTCCAGTTCACAAGGACGATAAATGCTATGGGTTGGATGCAGGCCCAGTTCCATCACCTCACCTGGATCAATGGCTTTTAGACCGAGCTTAGGAAAGCCATGGCTCATTTGAGTTCTCGGCCTCCCGCGCCTCACCCTCTTCCACCAGACTACATTCTTCTTGGGCTCTCGTTCAACCATTCTCCTACCTTCAACCGTCATTTTCCCTCTCGGCCTCCCGCATCTCGCACTCATCCTTCATTCTACATTTGTTTTTGGTTCTGGCTGAAACTCTCTCCTTCGCTCAACCGCTGCCTCGAGCTCCACCTCTGGTTCTCTGCTTATCTCCCAATGCCTCGCCTTCAGGGTAAGTCTAAGCAGGGGTGGCCTGGTATGCAGCGAGAGGCAGAGGCTCGAGGGGTCGTGGTAAACAATATCCTCAAATCTTGCCTCAGGACAATGCTCCTGCCTCCAATCTGGAGCTTCCCCATGATTCAACTCGCGCCAACTCTCTGGACCACCCTCTTGAATGTGCCACTACACCAAAATTACCTCCCTTGTCTTCTTTGTATGCTTGTAGAGTTGAGTGGTTCGAGAGCCATGGAAATTCCCTGGGCTTTGCTCCAAAGCTTAGGCCTGAGCTGACACCTCCCCACCATCCTCCACCTCGCCCTCCACCACCCTCAGCTCCCCCTAGCCTGACCGCCCCTTTCTCTTCTTCTTCCTCCCCCCTCCCCTGTTCTGCCTCGCCTCTTCGTCCTCTGATTTTCCTCCACCTCCTTTGCCTGCAATTGCTTGCTCCCAGTGCGCTAGGTTTGAACCTTTGAAGGACTCTTTGGATTTCATCAAGCTCTCAATTATGGACATCAAGGGAACCATCAAAGAATTGATGAACAAGGAAGATGACCAGATTCATTGCGAGGAGCTTCTGATGTCTCTTCTATGGGATCTCCAGCAAACTATCCCAGACACAGGGACTCTTGGTAAGGACACTGTGTAGGACCAAAGGAATGAGCGGAGGCCCAACCCCAGCTCTGCATAATTTTAACTTGCCCAGGTTTCCCAAGTGTTTATGTGTCTCCAGACAGTTTAATTTACAAGGTTCTTGCCCTACGTGGCTTCTTAGCTCTAGGATTATACAGTTTTTGCTCATTTCAATTGTTTGAATTCTGCATGGATAGTTTAGCTTACAGGATTCTCTCCCTACGTGGCATCCTAGATCTGGGACATTACCGTTTATGCTCTTTACAGTTTTTTAAGTTTTTCATGGACACTTGGAACCTTAATGGCCATGTGACATCATTGGTTTCCCACCAGGGCGATGTTGCCACAACCTCATGGGATATCACGACAGCTGTAATTTTTGCGGGATATCACCACAGCTGTAACCTTTTCTCCTTAATAGAATCTAATATATCTTCTAACTTACAACAAAAAAATTGAAGTGTATTAAAATATGCAAATTTACAGCTTTATATTTTTGGAACAACTATAATATAAAAATTATTAATTTAGCATGTGCTAATAAATATAGGAATATAAGACAGAAATTTTAACATCCATAGAGTTAACTAGAAACTGAGAAACAAAAATACATATGTTAACATCTTAAAATTAAACTTTACATATATAAACTTTGAACATCTTTGTAAATTTGAATCATTGTTCAAGTGTTTTGATTGGAAAAAAGCTAAATAGTACTACTCTCTTAATATGAAAATAGAATAAAAGTCAATAATATAGTTGGTTGATAATGACCATGGTGGATAATTGTTGACTTATTTTCCTTTTGTGTTTATTTGGGCTCAAAGAAAAACATTCAAGCATTAAAAATTATTAATATCCACAGTTAGCTATAAAATGACTATTATTAAATTTTTTCACTTATAATATTTTTGAAATTAAATTTACATACATATATTTTGAATAAATATGATAAAAATATTTTCAATAAATTATGTTTTGTAATAAATTAATATATTTTGAATAAATATTGTACAGTTTTTTTTAATAAATTATGTTTTGTAATAAATTAATAATTGAATAAAAATATTTATACCATTTAATTTAATAATACTAAAAATAAAATTTTAATTTAAAACTTTCTATATCATAAACTATTTCTCAAACTCTCATATCCAAGCTCCAAAAAATAATAATACTAAAAATAAAATTTTAATTTAAAACTTTCTATATCATAAACTATTTCTCAAACTCTCATATCCAAGCTCCAAAAAAATATCTAAATTCTCTTTGAAAACTTTTGGTACTAGTTCTCAATCTTCCTAGAATGTAGAAACAAAAGAACTAAATTTGAAAATATATGAAGAAAGTTAGTATAACAACCATTTAAGTAAACTCACATTGTTAACACACAAGTTAACTTAAAATTGTAATTGAAGATTTCCAATATCCTAATTCAAAACAAATATCCATTTGAAAAAACACAAAAAAGTGGCCCAAGTGTCATGTTGAACAAGAACTGGGATGTGGGTGGGATTCACTATGCAAGAGTGGTCGCATAATCAATAAGTTTGAAATTAAAATGAGGTGAACAAATTTTTAGGACTTGGCTTTCTAAACGATTGGATAGGGTTTACACGACACATGGTATATGGACATTTCACTAGTTGTGCTAATTATGTTTATGTTATAGAGATAATTTAATGTTAACATTGTATTTTAAATTAGTGAAGTTAAACATTTTGTATGCAATATTAACAACAACCACTATATAAAAGTTGAAACATCAAATGAGATTCTAAATTTTAGTACATTTCATTAAGTCGAAAGGTATATACCTATTGAAGATGGGCACAATTAATGATCTTTTAATCTTAAATTCTAATCTGATGGTTATGCATTGTAGATGCTAGCATATTCTTAGTAGTCCTCCAAAATCAATGGATCAGATTTATTGTTGATAACTTCTTTGCATTTATAAATGCATCCGTTAACCTATTTACTTTTTAACATTTACCTAATCATATTAAGAAATTACATCATATGATTGCCACATTTAAATGATTAACTTTTAGAATTCTTCAAAATTTCATTATCTAATTAGTTAGATTTACATTATCTGGCTGGATTTTTTTATCAACCGTAACTCTTTCATTATCTGACTGGAGTTTTTAAAGCGAGAGTTTTTTTATCAACCGTAACTCTTTAAGCATTCACCAGCCGCGAGTTAACAGCTGTGCTAGTTGTAATACAATAAAGACATTGTAGACATTGTACCGTTGACATTTATTTTTCGTAAACAACTCTAATCCTTTCTTGACCACTTATTTGTGTTCCGTTTCTGCTCCAGTTGACTCTCATCTCACTTGAACCATTTCCTCAAGGCGTATCACGTCACCTACTTCTCAATATCCAACTCTATGTTTTAAGGCCTATCGCATCACCTACTTTCCAATATCCAACTCTATGTTTTGTTGAATTCTTCCTCCAAATAAATGCTGAACGGAAGAAGATTAAATGAAATTTTTATAACGTGAGGCAAAGCCGCTTGAGTTTAAGAATTTATTTAAACCTAGATGAACTTCTACAACTTTTAAAATCTGTGAAAAAAATTCTGAACTTCTACCATTTTTCATTAGGAAATTTTATCATTTAAAGATTTATTAAATTTAGCTGCGAACTTCAAAGCCTCAAAATACTTATCTACTGTTTGACGTTGCAACTTTTTTTCAGGCTCTTGTAAAATTCAGGTACAATCTTTAATGACTGCCAAATAGTTACCGAACCTTGAACAATTTCCTCTGAGCGAAATTTATCCTTTGATGACTTCGTCCAAAGTCTGCCAAAAAACTACGTGACCTTAAACAATTTCCTCTGAACAGTTTTATAATAAAGTGAAACAAATCTTACGTGCTTGAATTTCCATTAGGATTAGATTTACAAGAGTGACATCTACATCTATTTGAAGTATAAATTATTTACCAAATAAAGTTAAACAAATCTTATGTGCTTCAAAACCTACTTAACATTACAAAGCCTATTTAACATTACAATTACAAGTAGGATTAGATTTACAAGAGTCACATTTTGAAACTATGAAATATAAATTATTTACCAAATAAAGTGAAACAAATCTTATGAAATATAAATTATTTACCAAATAAAGTGAAACAAATCTTATGAAATATAAATTATTTACCAAATAAAGTCAAACAAATCTTATGTGTTTCAAAGCGTACTTCCAATGGTAAGTAGGATTAGATTACAAGAGTCACATCTATTTGAAATTGTGAAGCATAAATTATTTACCAAGTCAAACACTAAGATAAAGAAACATAATTGTGCTAAGTGTAAATATTTAATAGGAAAATGGGAACAAGAAATATAATTAACATATAATTATTTGTGTAATTGGCATTTTGTCTTCTTTTATAATTTTTATGTTATAATTTTTATGGGATAAAAAAAACAATTTGACATAACTTATTTTGATATGTGACAAATAGTTTTTCCAATTAACATTAAGATTCAGATATAATTATTTAATAATATTATTAAGAGTTAATTTTAAATTATTTTATTTTATTATATATTGTATAATAATAAAAAAATATTGTAATTAAAATTTTCATATAATTATTTAATAATATTATTAAGATTCAGATATAATTATTTAATACAATTTGACATAACTTATTTTGATATGTTGATATGTGACAAATAGTTTTTCCAATTAACATTAAGATTCAGATATAATTATTTAATAATATTATTAAGAGTTAATTTTAAATTATTTTATTATATATTGTATAATAATAAAAAAAATATTGTAAGTAAAATTTTCATATAATTATTTAATAATATTATTAAGATTCAGATATAATTATTTAATAATATTATGAAGAATTAATTTTAAATTATTTTATTTTATTATATATTTTGTGTAATAATAAAAAAATATTGCAATTAAAATGTTGATATAATTATTTAATAATATTATTAAGAATTAATTTTAAATTACTTTATTTTCTTACATATATTGTGTAATAATAAAAAAATATTTTTTAAATATTGTACTTTTTTCTTTTATTATATATATTTTGTATATTAAAAAATAGTTTTTTTTTAATATTAGATATTTTTTCATTATCATGTTCTACTTGTTTAAAGTTTGTATACAATTTGAATTTAATTTGTTGATGTATATTTTGTATATATAAAAAATATTTTTCTTTTTAATGTTAGATTTTTTTCCATTATATACTTGTTTAAAGTTTGTATGCAATATGATTTTAATTTGTGGATTTGCTTTTTTCTCTTTTGAATATCCTCTCATTTTGGTGTAGTATTGTGTTTTTGTTTAATGGTAGTTTAGTTTTGTAATGTTTTGTTGTTGTTCAAGTCCTTTCCATTATTGTAGTGGTGTACTGTAGGGAATGGGAAACATAACTAAAGGTCCTTTGTATAGTGTTCCTTATTGTGAGAAAATTTTATGGATAATGCATATGTTGATCAAAATTGTCTACGATCTAGATTGTGTAGTTTTTTGGTTTAAGAGGAGGTCCTTAAATGACTCCAAGTATTAATCATTGATGTGTAGGTGTTTTCCAATTGATGTTATTTCTTGGTATATTAATGATGTTTCAATTATTTCTTGAAGGATTGGTTATGTGTGGATGGGATCTATGATTGCATCATTTGAAATGTTAATGTAATTTCAATCTTTTATTTGGGTTTTGTAAATTCTGAGGTGAATTTGGAAATTATAAAAACATTGTTTGTGTTTTTATTATATCCTAAGTGAAGGATCTTTTTGTATGTACTTTTTTAGGTTATTATTTTTATTCGTTATTTACATTTTTCTTACATATAACATGTTTACTAATGTTATTTGTTGTTGATTCAAGATCCCAAGTTCTAACCTCATGCCAATTATAAATTCCATCAACATTGGCATATTCAACATCCTAAAAGGGAAAGGTCTCCCCCAAGACACTAATGAATGTTACACGAGTAAATTTGAACAGTAAGAAAAGAAAATATGCAATACCATAGTATTACCATATATTTATTATACATTTAGATAAGCACACATAACATAGAAAATTTTAGAGGGGAAACCATTATATAGTTCTTTCTATTAAGTCGATACGATAAATCCATACATGGCACCTTATAGCTCCATACAATTGTCAAGGTATTTAAACCCCAATCATTGCTTCCTCCATAGAACTATGAAGGGATTTAAAACCAAATCTATGTTTCCTCAATATAATCCTTCATACTAATATTTCAATAGAAGACTCAATTAAAAAACTATGCAATCCTCATGTCCTATCATTTACATTCCTTTATTATGTACACTCTAGATCAATTACAATTAGTTACAATATAATTGCAAGCCCCTACAACAGAAATTTACAACACACATATAATCAAGTGCATTAATTGTAATTGCATTCATAAGTTTTGGCATGCAAGTAAAAATAGATTATGCAACACTCAACTCGACACATTCACTAAAATTTATGTGCAAATAAAAACTAGGCATGCAAAGACTAACTGCACACAATGTTTTCAAAACCATAAAATAAGGCACCAATAGGTCCACAACAGGTGTAATACCCCCAAGTACTAAATAT
>JASDQU010109281.1:22350-34200 GCA_032191745.1 Picea mariana
TAAAACCTTAAAGAATATTACTATATTATATTTTTTAAGTCGGCCCTATTGTGCCTTAGTAAAATTTGTCCCCGTTGTGCCTTGAGAATTAAAATGTAAAATAAAAAGATAAAGTGACAGGTCAGCCTAGACCTGATTTTATGCTAGCCAACTACTATTTATAAGGGAGGGTAGTGCCTCATTTGAACATACAACACACAAGATTTGTAGCTAAGAAGAGAAAGTGCACAAGTCTTAGAGGGAGACACTACTGCAGCTAGAAGGTGACATTGTCGAAAATATCTGTCTACTTCTTGGGTATATCTTGGTTATGTGGTGCGCTACTCTTCCCTAATCAAGGGGTTTTAGAAGGATCTTTTTCTTTGTTAGTTCTCTCTTGAAGAGAGACATTGTTCTTGGTTGTTCAATCTATATTGAGGAAGTTTGTTTGGTTTTTCCCCTAGAGGGTTTTCCCAGGGTAAATGTTGTGTATGTTGTGGATGTTATTTTTTCAATGATTATTTATATGTAGTTATTGTGCACATTGTTAAAAGTAAAAGAACAATAGTTAAATTAATTGCTTAGGATCAAAATTCAACAATACTTCATCTACGCAAGCAGGTGATTCCGAAAGGGTCAATTTTTGGTGGGTTTTGTTGGTCATAGATAAACCGAACAAAGGGATTTACAACCCACACACAACAACACTAACACAGATTTTTCCACTCAATCAATGAAGATGACATACAAGAAGCATGGAAACATAATTCATTTCATTGAGAGTTGGAGGGAAGTAGCTATAAAAAATTCAATCCTAAATAGAATCTGACAATTACTACCTGGGTTTATCGTCTACCAAATTTGGAAGGAATGAAAGCAAATAATCTTCCATTCCAAATATTTTCTCGGAACCAAAGTGTGGAAGAATATATGTGAGAATATTCGATAAAGTATAAGAGATAAAAAATGGAATGCAAAAGACTTCATGTGACCCCAGAAAGAGCCCTGCATGATCAATGGAAACTCAATCTTTCTGAGTCCCAAACCACCTCAACCACTTGCACCAACATTGTTCACAACCCAACCACGTGGCAGAAGCCTCAAGGGAGCTCCCTTAAACTGAACTTTGATGGTGCCTCCAAGGGAAACTATGGACCTACTTGCTTTGGGATGGTCTTTCGAGATGCCAATGGCACTATAGTCCATATGCTAGCAGGAAYTATAGGCCATGATACCAATAATTCGACAAAACTTTGRGGACTCCTGTGAGGAATTCAATATGCAATTCATGTCGATTTGAATCGTCTTATCATGGAAGGGGACTCCCAAGTCATCATATCTCTCTTTTCCAATCTTCTTCACAAATCGACTCCAACAAATATTTCTCCTAGCTAGAGTCTCCTTAGCACTTTGAAAACCATTAAAACTTTTGATGTCTCCTTCTATGTCTCTAGTCTCCTTCCATGACAATCGTGAAACCAACATAGTTGTAGAAAAACTAGCCAATATTGGAGTCACTAATGGGGAACATGACATTTTTTTTACAAACAATCATCACCCCATTCCCCCACAACTTCAGGACTTCCTTGAGATGGGCCAACTCGACTGTCGAAACCTAAATGGGGTTCCACCTAGCAATAATTTCTAGGGTGACATTTCGACATTGATTTCCTCTCCACATGCATGGCTTCTTTCCCAAGGTGCTTCATTAATGCATGCATCCCTCCTGCACTCTAGCTCTCATGCGCAACATTATGGAGGTGGTAAAGCTTGGGACTTGTACAGCAATGAAGAAGGAAATTTATGGAGGTGGAAAGAATTCTTTAATGGCCTCTAATCTCACCATGGCCATTATATCTCAACTTCGGCTCTCTCCCTTTTTCATCTACATTCTTTCTAGGAAACATATTATTATGGTTATTGGCTTTTTCACCCCTGTCTCTTCTACCATGTCCGTCCCTTTCTCTTATTCCTTTTCTCTATGGTCCTCGTCCCTCTCATCTTCTTCATGCCTTGGGAAAATGGCAGATCCAGTCGTGGCTCGGGAGCTCTTCACAGCCCATCTGGTTTTCGTCCTTCTCCTCTCCCCTTTTCCAACCTCTAAGAATCCTCTACGCTCTCCTCTTCTCTAGGAACGAGCCAACAACAATATGATATCTAGGATTTTGATATCGGGTGGAGAAAGAAATATCCTCTTAACCTATAGAAGCTAAGCCACCCACCTACCCTCCGTCGGCAAGAGAACGATCACCCAATGTAGCTTCTTTTGATCCACACAACGAACAGTTCACATATTCATGAGTGAGAGTCTGGCAGAGCATCAGTGTTGCCATCTCCAAGGAACTTCTCGGATGAGTAGTTACAACTCGTGTTTGAGCTTCACAAGGACATAGCAGAGAAAAATTTTCGCCAGGAGCAAATGGACAACAAACTTGTTGACCTTCTGGATTCACTCTTAGGCCAGAGATCTTACCAGGCATGTCCGATTTGGCGTCACTAATTTGCATGTGTTTCTATTTGACAACTTCCTCCCAAAGGCGAAGATGGAAGTGGTGCGAATGGAGTTTATTTTTCTCTATCTATCATGGTTGTAGTATATAGCACGTTTTCACATTCAATAGGTATTAGGCTGATTTTGTATCCTCGGTGGTCTTTAGTCGCAGTAGCCAACAAGCATGTTTTGACATCTATTTTATTATGTAAATGTAACAAATTATGTAAATGTAACAAGACTCTTATTAGGCCTCCGAGAGAGTCTTTTAAGACATTCTGGGACCTAGTGCACACTCTCGTTTCTTCTTATTGCAAGTCTTGCACTAGGTCACAAGTTATGTTTTTTTTTTTTTAAAGGTAATATCAATTTAACTTGTAAAAACAATTGTAATTGGAGGTCTTGCACTAGGTCACAAGTTATGTNGACCTTCTGGATTCACTCTTAGGCCGATTTGGCGTCACTAATTTGCATGTGTTTCTATTTGACAACTTCCTCCCAAAGGCGAAGATGGAAGTGGTGCGAATGGAGTTTATTTTTCTCTATCTATCATGGTTGTAGTTTATTTTTCACATTCAATAGGTATTAGGCTGATTTTGTATCCTCGGTGGTCTTTAGTCGCAGTAGCCAACAAGCATGTTTTGACATCTATTTTATTATGTAAATGTAACAAGACTCTTATTAGGCCTCCGAGAGAGTCTTTTAAGACATTCTGGGACCTAGTGCACACTCTCGTTTCTTCTTATTGCAAGTCTTGCACTAGGTCACAAGTTATGTTTTTTTTTAAAGGTAATATCAATTTAACTTGTAAAAACAATTGTAATTGGAGGTCTTGCACTAGGTCACAAGTTATGTATTTTTATTAAGGTAATACCAATTTCACTTGCAAAAACAATTGTAATTGGAGATAAAAAAAGACATGACCCATTTGTTTTTGGTAAAGAATGTCTAAGTTACGAACCATAGTTATGTGAAGTATTAGATAATACTGATTTTGACATGATCGATAAATTATGATCAAGTTAAGGAATTCTAAAAAACAAATATAAACATTAAAATTATTTATAGATTAAATATAAATTAGTGATCTCTATCATATTTAATTTTTAATTAAAATAAATCAACCATGAGCTAAGCTATCTCGTTTGATACCTAAGATATACCAAATCATTAACTAACGCTTGATTATGTTGCTAATGTCTAGCTCTCACGGAAAGAGAAGCAAAACGGTTGCATCTTTATAATATAACAAAACTAAAATATAGTCGGTCCACCACAGGTTCTTTTTGCTTATTATGTCGATAGGTGTTTGGTTTAATTAGTTTTTTAATTACAAATTTCAATCTGATGGTTAATAATTAATGACGTTGGCATATTCTTCGTCTTACATTAAAATCAATGATTGAGATTTAATGTTAATAACTTCCTTGCATTTATCAATACATCTGTTTCCTTGTTTATTTTTTCACATTTACTTAATATGATTAAGGAATTACTACCCTAACTAATGATTGCCACATTTAACTGATTAAGAATTAATCTGTATAAAATAAGGATTAACGGATCCAGAGCAATGAGCACGTGTTTTTTGGAATGTACAGCGCTACCACGTTTCACATGCGTTTCAATTAACCCAGTGGTGTTTGGACGCATGAATGGATGCTAGGTTCAATTAAGCAATCAGCGTTTGAAATATCCAAGCTTGGCGATAGTACTGGCGGCCAGGGCCAAGGTTCAATGTATAGTCATAGTCATTACGTTTCAAATAAGCGTTAGCATTAGGGTATATTACCATTACTTTCATATTCTTCCTACTATGGCAGCAGCAGCAACATTCTTCCTACATGGCAGCCGCATCAATTTGTTTCAGATTCTTCCTACCATTGGTTTCATATTCTTTTTTTGTATTGAACAAATCATGGCTAGCGTAACTCTACTCTAGCAACTGTTCATCGTAACTTTTTATTGTAGATTAACTAGCACAGCCACAAGTCACTTGTGGCTATAGCACAGCCACAAGTCACTTGTGGCTGGTGAACGTCGAAATAACCTTAGAACCCTATGCATTAAATAACCAACGCAGTAAGAGCTCGAGGCACCCAGTAAATAATAGTTGGAGTAAAAATCGTGGCTGGTAAACTTGGGCTCTTTAAAAAATGAAACATTAATCACTCATAAATGGCAATCAGCTAGCCATCATAGTAAATTTTAAATATGATTAAGTAAAAGTTAAAAAATAAACATGTAAACTGATGTCTTTATAATAATGAGGAAGTTAGTGGTTGAAATCACAACCATTGATTTATTGGGATGACTAAGAATATTCCAACAATATTTAATCTTGTCCATACAAAACTGATTAAGTACTAAAAACATATTAAATGTGCTCAATGTCAATAGGTGTACACCTTTGGGGGTAATGAATTAAGCTATTTATCTTATTGCAATCTGTTTGTATTGTTTTGATGCAATCCGTTTGTATTCGTATCTTAATTAATGAATTATGTTATTTTTCTTATTACAATCAATTTGTATTATCTTATTTCAATCCGTTTGTATTCAAGGAATTCCTAGTAAAACATCTAGGTTAAACTAACCTCTTTTACATATATAAATATATAACTCATCTCCATATAACAGACTGTTTTAATGCACAGGAATATCTCTCTGGGGAAAAGTCCTTGGAGAAACATAAAACAGAAGAAGATTGTTTTACATGCGCCATACTACCCAAAAGTAGCACAGTGCGGACACGGAGGACTCCAGGTTTCGTTATACAAACCAACGAAATCCATCTATAAAGCAAAGTTTAGTCGAGTAATTTAACAAGCATGAATTGAATTGATCTGAATGATTTGCAATTTGGAAGAATTCGCCGAGTTGAATTTGTATATTTCCTGAGATCTTTCTTCTTCTTTTGCCTTCCTTGTAACCGCCGCTTCAGATATAATGATATACGTAAATAACGAGTAAAATTAGCTTCCTTAATATGATATAATATGTGTGCAGGTGTGGGAATTAAATTCCCTTAGTTGTGCACCTATTCCCATTGAGAATTCAACATCTCTTGTGTCTTGGACAAATCAATAGGCCTTTCCTTTCTGTAATGTTAGAGCTGAGATTTCATWAATATTGAGAATAAGCGAGAATGGATTTCCTTTCAGAAAGAATTTCAATGTATTAAAGWGAATTAAATTCATAAGGAATAGGGACGCCTTAGATTCAGAGCTTGATGAATTGCCCCTAAATGAAGAAGAAGTTGARAACAGAACGTGGTTATTTTTAACTGCATAAAATAACTAAGTTGAGAACAGAATGTGGTTATTTTTAACTGCATAAAATAACTATATCAACATGCTCTAAATAAAAGTATCTGGAAATTATAAAARAATAKTTCCATTAYRTTTTATTAAAATTAGTAAAAAATTATATAAACAAGGCRTACTATTGACAATGGACACATTTAATAGGTTTTTAGTGCTTAATCAGTTTTGTATGGAGAAAATTAAATATTGATGGAAGATTTTTAGTGGTCTCAATAAATCAATGGCTGTGATTTCAACCACTAACTTCCTCACTATTATAAAGGCATCAKTTTACATGTTTAKTTTTTWACTTTTACTTGATCATATTTAAAWTTTACTATGGTGGCTAGTTTATTGCCACATAGTGATTAACAAAGATTAAGGTTTTGTTACAGAGTGGAGAGATGTGAATATGGAATGCAACCATTTATGGCCATGTGCAGCAGTGCGCTTCATTTTATAACCACGTTTCATTTTCTAGGCCAGCCGGAACCTTTAGGCATTCACCATTTTGGATGGGTGCGTGGCCGCATGGATGTGAAAAGTGCCAGAATCTGCATCGGCGTTTCAGATTGTTAAATATAATGTAACCTCAACAGTCTAACTGTACAATGCCAGCTGTCGTGGCCAGCTGTACTTTCATTTTTTGATTTGCTTGAACCTATTTAGCTCAGCTCTTTTCCCTTTTCTCAATGTACTCTTTTCTGATATACTCAATATACTGAGTACGATTTCTACTCTTTCTTTGTATTCTCTGCTTCTCATTTTATCATGGTATCAGAGCTTCAGACATAATCCTCTTCACACAGTCTGGAGAGCAGCCCAATCCTAAGTAGCAAAGAATTTAAACTGTTAACGAGAGCTTAGGATGCGAGATTCTTCACAGAGTTTGGAGAACAACGTGCAGTCCGCCATCCACTCAAAATATTGTTGCAAAAATAAAACGCGAAGAAGCATAGCACAATATGCTCAAAAAATTGAGGAAACAGAGCTGCAAAAGGAAAAGAATCGTGAAATTCATAAAAGTTTGAGGAAACAGAGCTGCAGAAGGCAAAGAATCATGGAATTCGTAAAAGATTGAGGAAACAGAGCTGCAAAAGAGAAAAACTTTGTAAGTTCTTTAAACAATTTGTGAAATTCCATCTTACGAAGAGAATTCTGCAAAGAGCGCCAAAGGACAAGCCAAAGCAGCAAAGGACAAACAGAACAGCCGTAAGATCGACCCTGTGAATAGATTTGAGCCATTGATCGAGTTCAAAAAGGACGAGGAGTGCACAGAAAAGGAAAAATGTTTTCAGCCGTCAAATCTAGTGCATATAGCCGACAACCATTGGATCAAACGAAGTTGCATGGAGGGTAACGATGGGACCACTCAACTCCCAAAGCGTAGGAGATTGAATCTGGACCGTCAGATTTAGTGCAGAGGATTGATAGTAGTTGGATTCGAGAGAAAGTGCACGAGGCTTAGACCTCTGGAGCACACAGGAGAAAAGCCAACTTGCGAAGTCGTGAAATCCCAAAATCCTTGGGACCATCCATCAAGGAGGACACGTGGCGAGATATCGACATTTTACTGACTTGCAGGAAGTAAAGGTCAGAGCACACTGCGGTGAGAATTCACGAAAATAGAAATCACAACTCAATCTGAGCCATTGGATCAAGAAAGATCATGACCCATCAATTTGACGCAATCGGGAAATCGAGAATCAGGAGGACAGAGGTGCTCCATTCTTCAACTTTGTGAAACGTGAAATCCTGACGAGATCTAGACTGCTAGATCCAGAGGAAAGAGAACCATCCGATTTGGATGCCCTGAATATCGGCATTTCAGAAGTCGGCAATGTGAAGGAGCTCGTGACTTGGAGCTCACAACTCCCAAAAACCTGACATCATCTGAACCGTCCATTGGAAGGGATGCGTGGCAAGCGTTCAACACTTCGCTGACTCGTGACTCAAAGGAGTCAATCAACAGAGTTTCAAGAACCTGCGATACGCGAAATCGCGAAATAATCTCAACCGTTGATCGAGCAAAGATCTAGACCGTCGATCCAATGCTATCGTGATTTCGGCTACCTGGAAACCAGAGGTGAGAGTTCAGTGAACTCACGATACGCAAAACTTCGATGTGATCCGAGCCGTTAGATTAGGAGGAGCATGAACTGTTGATTTGGGAGGCTCCAAAGTTTCGACATTTCGGAGTTCAGGATTTGGAGAACATCGTGATGAGAGTTCAAAGGTCACAAAATACCAATCCGCGAAATCCCGAAAGGATCTGGACCATCGGATCATAGGAGGATCTGGACAGTCGATCCACAATAGAGGATAGATCAAAGTTTCGGATTTCAGGATTCCAAGGAAGAAAGGTTGGAGTTGCATCGCAACTTCACGAACCGTGAAATCCTGAAAAGTGGATTGTGGTCATAGCACCGTGGTAGTGTGGAGGAAGGATACGAGAGGACCTGAGGGCTCGTAAAGCTCCTTTTGGAGCTCGGGAGTTGGAGAATCAGGAGTGGCTCACACACCAATACTCTTGAGGTCACGAAACACGATGTGCTCTTTATGGGCTAAGCCAGTGGTCACATGGAGAAGGAGCTCACGCTCAGTCCTTATTCACACAGGGTTGAGTTCACATTTGGACCAATTCTGCCATTACATTTGCATCAGTTGCAAAATAACAGAGCTGAGAGCTCTGAATCCATAAATCTTGCACTCAGATAGTCATATCTAGCCAGATCGAAGTCAAAGAAGTGGTCTACATTGCGTATTTTGGTCTAAAGTCACTTCAAGAAATTCAAAGACCCAATTTTCTCACGGGAAACAGGGAAACAAAAAATTTTCTAACAATTTTTTTTTTGTTTGTTGTGTTAATTTAAAAAAAAAAAAGATGGCCATGTCTAGTAATTTAGGACCAACTCAAAGACCAATTCTTCTTGAAAAGAATTATGATTTTTGGTCTCTTCGAATGAGATCCTTCTTGGAAGCACAAGAGTGATGAGATCCAGTGGATCTTAGATATGTGGAACCAGATCCAACAGACCTTGCTACCATGACCAACCAACAGAGGACTGCTCAGGCAACACAGAGGAACAGAGAGAATAAGGAAAAGTTTTGGATTCAAAATTCAATGGATGACTCGATTTTCTCAAAAATCACAGGCGATGTTACTTCAAAACAGGCCTGAGACATCCTTAAATCAACCTACCAAGGAAATGACAGGGTGAAAATAGTCAAATTGTAGACCTTGCGGACGCAATTCGAGACTTTAAGAATGACAGAGTCTGAAAATGTTGATCAGTTTATGACCAGAGTCATGGGAATTGTGAACTAGATCAGATTGATTGGTGAAGCCATCCCTGATCAATGCATTGTTGAGAAAGTCCTTAGAAGTTTACCAAAGAAATTTGAAATGGTCGTTACAACAATCCTTGAATCCAAGGATCTGTCACATTTTTCAATAGATGAACTAATTGGTTCCCTGTTGACACATGAGACTAGACTGCATCTCACAGATGAGTCAATCGCCAATGCCTTCAAAACTAAATTCTCTTTCACCATAGGAAGAGGCAACGGAAGAGGGAGTAGTCCAAGTAACCCTCACTCAAGTGGAGGTCACAGACAACAAAAACTAAATCAATCTTTCCAAGGTCATAGACAACAAAACCAGAATCAGAATTGCCAACCTCAAAGATGCAGAGGGAGAAGATCAAATGACAAATCAAGCATACAATGCTATTACTGCAAAAAGCTTGGACCTTATGAATCTGAATGCCGGAAGAAGCAAGCAGATCAGCTCACAGGTAGAGGACATGTCTCAAATCATGTAGGAGAAACCTCAGAAGGTATGTTTCTCTCATGTCACAAGACTGAAGAACAACATAAATATCTCTGGTTGCTGGACAGTGGATGCAACAATCACATGACAAGTAACAAAGATTTACTTTCATGCATTGATTCTTCAATTTCCTCTGATATTACAATTGGAAATGATTCTTTAGTCAAAGTTCAAGGAAAATGAACTGTTCCTATTCTTATTAAACAAAATGTAAAGAAAGACATAAATAATGTCTACCATGTTCCATATCTAAAACATAACCTGTTAATTGTAGGACAACTCATTTAACATGGATATAAAGTACTTTTTGAGGGAGCATCGTGAAGGATATATGGTAAAACCCCCAACAGAAAGTTGATTTATGATATCTACATGACTCAGAATAGGATGTTTCCCCTGAACCTCAGAACTGCAAATCTGATCTAAACATATGCACAAAGTGAATCCACCCCCAATGAAACTATGGTTTGGCATACAAGATTTGCACATCTACCCTTTCTGAGTCTAATTCTTTTACAAAAGCACTCCATGGTCAAAGGTCTCCCTGTCTTCAAAGAGAAAAATCCCCTATGTGAGTCTTGAATACTTAGAAAACATAAGAGAACTAGTTTTCCACAGTCCTCCACTCAAGCCAAACAACATCTCAAACTTGTTCACACTGACCTATGTGGCCCAATGCAAACAGAGTCAATAGGTGGTATCTTTTATTTTCTAACATTTATTGATGACTTTAGCAAGAAAATCTGGATCTATTTTCTCAGACACAAGTCTAAAACTTTTGAAAAATTCAAAGAATTCAAAGTAGAAGCTGAAAAACAGAGTGGCAAATATATAAAATCTCTCAGGTCAGGTGGAGGAGGAGAATACAACTCCAACGAATTTGCAAATTTTTGCAAATCACAAGGCATCATCATGCAAACTACAACCATGTATACTCCACAACATAATGGAGTGGTTGAAAGGGAAAATCAGACAATAATGAACATGGCAAGAAGCCTACTCAAAGAGAAATGTTTGTCAAATACTTTTTAGGCTGAAGCAGTAACATGCTCAGCTTATCTCTTGAATAGATCTCCAACCACCAGTCTAAAGATGAAGGTCACTCAAGAAGCATGGAGTGGGACAAAGCTAAATGTTGTTCATCTAAGAACATTTGGATGCATAGCATACGCTCACATACCTTCTGAATTAAGGAAGAAACTGGATGAAAGAAGTGAGAAATGTATCTTTACTGGATATAGTGAAACATCAAAATCTTACAGGCTTTACAATCCAATCTCAAAGAAACTAATTCTCAGCATAGATATAAAATTTCTGCAAAATCAACTATGGAACGAATCTGAAAATCAACAAATGGACAGTCAAAATCCATTGTTGCCCAGTCTTGAAAACGCAGAAGACTCAGGACAACCAATACCTCAACCTACCCTTCCAAGATTGCAGGTACAAGGACAATCTAAAAATTCTCAGGATCATTTAACTTCAAGCAAAGGCTCATCCTTTGAACGTCAAAATCAGAGAACTCAAAGTTTGAGAGAAATCCATCAGCAGTTGGATGACATTGAACATCACAACCTTTTTGTTTTCATGTCATGTCAACCTACATCTTTTAAAGAGGAAGCTAAGGAGCCATATTGGGTTCAAACCATGAACCAAGAGATTGACTCCATTGAGAAGAACACGACATGGGATCTTGTTGATTTGTCCAGACACCAGAAAAATATTGGTGTCAAGTGGGTGTACAAAACTAAACTCAATGAAAATGGGCATATTGAAAAGCACAAGGGAAGACTTGTTGCCAAAGGATTCTCACAACAACTAGGTACTGATTATGGTGAAACTTTTTCTCCAGTAGAAAGGTTAGACATTGTAAGGACTCTCTTAGCCATAGCTGCTCAACACAAATGACAAGTATACCAAATGGATGTCAAGTCAGCTTTCCTAAATGGTGTCTTAAAAGAAGAGGTCTATGTGGATCAGCCACCTGGATTTGAAGTCAAAGAACAACTAGCCAAAGTATATCAGTTGAAGAAAGCCCTGTATGTCTTAAAACAAGCTCCAAGAGCTTGGTACAATAGAATTGACACTTACCTGATCAAAAGTGGTTTCAACAGAAGCCAAAATGAGCCAACTTTATACACCAAAACAGATCAACATGGTAAAATTTTGATTGTATGTTTATACGTTGATGACATGATATATACTGGAAATCTTGAGTTAACGATTTTTAAACATGCCATGCA
>JASDQU010109281.1:45657-60345 GCA_032191745.1 Picea mariana
CTCCAGACAGTTTAATTTACAAGGTTCTCGCCCTACGTGGCTTCTTAGCTCTAGGATTATACAGTTTTTGCTCATTTCAATTGTTTGAATTCTGCATGGACAGTTTAGCTTACATGATTCTCTCCCTGCGTGGCATCCTAGATCTAGGACATTACCGTTTATGCTCTTTACAGGTTTTTAAGTTTTTCATGGACACTTGGAACCTTAATGGCCATGTGACATCATTGGTTTCCCACCAGGGCGATGCTACCACAACCTCATGGGATATCACGATAGCTGTAATTTTTGCGGGATATCATGACAGCTATAACTTTTTCTCCTTAACAGAATCTAATATATCTTCTAACTTACAACAAAAAAATTGAAGTGTATTAAAATATGCAAATTTACAGCTTTATATTTTTGGAACAACTATAATATAAAAATTATTAATTTAGCTTGTGCTAATAAATATAGGAATATAAGACAAAAATTTTAACATCCATAGAGTTAACTAAAAACTGAGAAACAAAAATACATATGTTTAACATCTTAAAATTAAACTTTACATATATAAATTTTGAACATCTTTGTAAATTTGAATCATTGTTCTTGTTTTGATTGGAAAAAAGCTAAATAGTACTACTCTCTTAATATGAAAATAGAATAAAAATCAATAATATAGTTGGTTGATAATGACCATGGTGGAGAATTGTTGACTTATTTTCCTTTTGTGTTTACTTGGGCTCAAAGAAAAACATTCATGCATTAAAAATTATTAATATCCACAGTTAGCTATAAAATGACTATTATTAAATTTTTTCACTTATAATATTTTTGAAATTAAATTTAAATACATATATTTTGAATAAATATGATAAAAATATTTTCAATAAATTATGTTTTGTAATAAATTAATATATTTTGAATAAATATTATACAGTTTTTTTTAATAAATTAGGTTTTGTAATAAATTAATAATTGAATAAAAATATTTATATCATTTAATTTAATAATACTAAAAATAAAATTTGAATTTAAAACTCTCTATATCATAAACTATTTCTCAAACTCTCATATCCAAGCTCCAAAAAAATATCTAAGTTCTCTTTGAAAACTTTTGGTACTAGTTCTCAATCTTCATAGAATGTAGAAACAAAGGAACTAAATTTGAAAATATATGAAGAAAGTTAGTATAACAACCATTTAAGTAAACTCACATTGTTAACAAACCAGTTAACTTAAAATTGTAATTGAAGATTTCCAATATCCTAATTCAAAACGAATACCCATTTGAAAAAACATAAAAAAATGACCTAAGTGTCATGTTAAGTGTCATGTTGAGCAAGAACTGGGATGTGGGTGGGATCCACTATGCAAGAGTGGTCGCATAATCAATAAGTTTGAAATTAAAATGAGGTGAACAAATTTTTAGGACTTGGCTTTCTAAACGATTGGATAGGGTTTACACGACACATGGTATATGGACATTTCACTAGTTGTGCTAATTATGTTTATGTCACAGAGATAACTTAATGTTAACATTGTATTTTAAGTTAGTCAAGTTTTTGTATGCAATCTTAACAACAACCATTATATAAAAGTTGAAACATGAAATGAGATACTAATTTATTTTTTTATTAAAAATTCAATCAAATATTACATTCGAACACATACATGTATTAATATAATATGTAAATTAAAATATTAATTTACATAATAATTTATATTATTAAAATATTAATACACAATAAAATAGTACATTTCATACAATAAAGACATTGTAGACATTGTACCGTTGACATTTATTTTCCGTAAACAACTCTAATCCTTTCTTGACCACTTGTTTGTGTTCTGTTTCTGCTCCGGTTGACTCTCATCTCACTTGAACCATTTCCTCAAGGCGTATCACGTCACCTACTTCCCAATATCCAATTCTATGTTTTAAGGCCTATCGCATCACCTACTTTCCAATATCCAACTCTATGTTTTGTTGAATTCTTCCTCCAAATAAATGCTGAACGGAAGAAGATTAAATGAAAATTTTATAACGTGAGGCAAAGCCGCTTGAGTTTAACAATTTATTTAAACCTAGATGAACTTCTACAACTTTTAAAATCTGTGAAAAAAATTCTGAACTTCTACCATTTTTCATTAGGAAATTTTATCATTTAAAGATTTATTAAATTTAGCTGCGAACTTCAAAGCCTCAAAATACTTATCTACTGTTTGACGATTCCCTGCAACTTTTTTTTCAGGCTCTTGTAAAATTCAGGTACAATCTTTAATGACTCCCAAATAGTTACCGAACCTTGAACAATTTCCTCTGAGCGAAATTTATCCTTTGATGACTTCGTCCAAAGTCTGCCAAAAAAAACTACCTGACCTTAAACNGAAATTTATCCTTTGATGACTTCGTCCAAAGTCTGCCAAAAAAACTACCTGACCTTAAACAATTTCCTCTGAACAGTTTTAAAATAAAGTGAAACAAATCTTACGTGCTTGAATTTCCATTAGGATTAGATTTACAAGAGTGACATCTACATAAGAGTGACATCTACATCTATTTGAAGTATAAATTATTTACTAAATAAAGTTAAACAAATCTTATGTGCTTCAAAGCCTACTTAACATTACAAAGCCTATTTAACATTACAATTACAAGTAGGATTAGATTTACAAGAGTCACATTTTGAAACTATGAAATATAAATTATTTACCAAATAAAGTGAAACAAATCTTATGAAATATAAATTATTTACCAAATAAAGTGAAACAAATCTTATGAAATATAAATTATTTACCAAATAAAGTCAAACAAATCTTATGTGTTTCAAAGCGTACTTCCAATGGTAAGTAGGATTAGATTACAAGAGTCACATCTATTTGAAATTGTGAAGCATAAATTATTTACCAAGTCAAACACTAAGATAAAGAAACATAATTGTGCTAAGTGTAAATATTTAATAGGAAAATGGGAACAAGAAATATAATTAAAATATAATTATTTGTGTAATTGGCATTTTGTCTTCTTTTATAATTTTTATGGGATAAAAAAAACAATTTGACATAACTTATTTTGATATGTTGATATGTGACAAATAGTTTTTTCAATTAACATTAAGATTTAGATATATGTTGATATGTGACAAATAGTTTTTTCAATTAACATTAAGATTGAGATATAATTATTTAATAATATTATTAAGAGTTAATTTTAAATTATTTTATTTTATTATATATTGTATAATAATAAAAAAATATTGTAATTAAAATTTTCATATAATTATTTAATAATATTATTAAGATTCAGATATAATTATTTAATAATATTATTAAGAATTAATTTTAAATTATTTTATTTTATTATATATTTTGTGTAATAATAAAAAAATATTGCAATTAAAATGTTGATATAATTATTTAATAATATTATTAAGAGTTAATTTTAAATTACTTTATTTTCTTACATATATTGTGTAATAATAAAAAAATATTTTTTAAATATTGTATTTTTTTCTTTTATTATATATATTTTGTATATATAAAAAATAGTTTTCTTTTTAATATTAGATATTTTTTCATTATCATGTTCTACTTGTTTAAAGTTTGTATACAATTTGAATTTAATTTGTGGATGTATATTTTGTATATATAAAAAATATTTTTCTTTTTAATGTTAGATTTTTTTCCATTATATACTTGTTTAAAGTTTGTATGCAATATGATTTTAATTTGTGGATTTGCTTTTTTCTCTTTTGAATATCCTCTCATTTTGGTGTAGCATTGTGTTTTTGTCTAATGGTAGTTTAGTTTTGTAATGTTTTGTTGTTGTTCAAGTCCCTTCCATTATTGTAGTGGTGTACTGTAGGGAATGGGAAACATAACTAAAGGTCCTTTGCATAGTGTTCCTTATTGTGAGAAAATTTTATGGATAATGCATATGTTGATCAAAATTGTCTAAGATCTAGATTGTGTAGTTTTTTGGTTCAAGAGGAGGTCCTTAAATGACTCCAAGTATTAATCATTGATGTGTAGGTGTTTTCCAATTGATGTTATTTCTTGGTATATTAATGATGTTTCAATTATTTCTTGAAGGATTGGTTATGTGTCGATGGGATCTATGATTGCATCATTTGAAATGTTAATGTAATTTCAATCTTTTATTTGGGTTTTGTAAATTCTGAGGTGAATTTGGAAATTATAAAAACATTGTTTGTGTTTTTATTATATCCTAAGTGAATGATGTTTTTGTATGTACTTTTTTAGGTTATTATTTTTATTCGTTATTTACATTTTTCTTACATATAACATGTTTACTAATGTTATTTGTTGTTGATTCAAGATCCCAAGTTCTAACCTCATGCCAATTATAAAGTCCATCAACATTGGCATATTCAACATCCTAAAAGGGAAAGGTCTCCCTCGAGACACTGATGAATGTTACATGAGTAAATTTGAACAGTAAGAAAAGAAAATATGCAATACCATAGTATTACCATATATTTATTATACATTTAGATAAGCACACATAACATAGAAAATTTCAGAGGGGAAACCATTATATAGTCCTTTCTATTAAGTCGATACGATAAATCCATACATGGCACCTTATAGCTCCATACAATTGTCAAGGTATTTAAACCCCAATCATTGCTTCCTCCATAGAACTATGAAGGGATTTAAAACCAAATCTATGTTTCCTCAATATAATCCTTCATACTAATATTTCAATAGAAGACTCAATTAAAAAACTATGCAATCCTCATGTCCTATCATTTACATTCCTTTATTATGTACACTYTAGATCAATTACAATTAGTTACAATATAATTGCAAGCCCCTACAACAGAAATTTACAACACACATATAATCAAGTGCATTAATTGTAATTGCATTCATAASTTTTGGCATGCAAGTAAAAATAGATTATGCAACACTCAACTCGACACATTCACTAAAATTTATGTGCAAATAAAAACTAGGCATGCAAAGACTAACTGCACACAATGTTTTCAAAACCATAAAATAAGGCACCAATAGGTCCACAACAGGTGTAATACCCCCAAGTACTAAATATATATATGAATTTGTATATGTGCATATGGGATGGTGAGCCAAGATGTTTTAGGCCAAGGTGCCACTGTGATATGTGGTTGGAGAGCCAAGTTTTGCAATTTGTAACCCTTCTATCATTTAATAAAAATACATTAGTGCTGCAAATCTCGGGATGAAAAGAGTATGGGGGCATAGGAATCGATGAGAGAAAAACGGGGCGAAGGGGCTTATGAGAAGAGACTATGATAGGGGTTTGATCCAAGGGAGTATAATAATATATTCCTAAAACTCCAAGCCTATTTTATGTTATGATTATCCTAAGTTCCTAAGTGAGGGGAACAAATTACCAAGTGGGATCAAGGGAGTTCTCTATATGACAAGTAGCATGAAAAGTGCATGCATAATTAATCCATGATCTTAGTAAGTTTTGGGAGGGCTTAATCAATCATTTGAACTACTACTAGATTGAAGGAGGAGACTATGTTTCCTTTTGGTGAGCCAAACAGGATAAAGAGTGGAGATGGAAACTATTGTAGGTAACCCTATAAATCCTTGGTGGATTGGATATGAAGAGGTAGGTTGTGAGGCATGTGGAGCATTTTTCCTTGAGAAAGAAATTGTCGGGCTAGTTTTCCCAATGTGTTGTCTTGTGGGTCCCCATAAAATCCTTGAGAGAAATTGTGTGTTCCAAGTGCCACGGTGCTTTGAGACTTCTTTATCGGCTCATTGTTGAAGCCTTGAAAGGGAAGTAGTGCAAATCAAGGATTTTTGATAAGTGAATGGGTACACTTCCTTGGGTGGGACAAGCTAAGGGGAATGAGAGGTTGTGAGGTGGAACTGATGTTGGAGTTGGTGTTGTTAGCCTTGTATTGAACTGTGTGCTAATAAACCTTAATGGGGACTATGAGAGTTCATTTTTTCCCCTAGTGGAATCATAGCCCTAGCTCAAGGGTGAACTACTACTAAAAGCAATAAATAACTGTATCTACAACTGAGTGGAATGTTAGAGGCATGCAGTTAGCTAGTGCATATTTCAAAGATAAGTGTCATGCATATTAATGTTTAAATTGCTTGTGTTTAATGTGTTGTAACGTGATGTATTTTTTTGTTTTATTTAATTGTTTGTGTGCACATTGCATGATTGAACATTGGACATGTTTATTTAATCCTATGCATGTCGTTTGCATGGTTTGTTTTGTTTTCTGGATTGCATAATTGTAGATTGTTGAGGGAATACTTGTACAAGAGTGGTTTAGAGCCTTGTTGAGTGTAAATTTTTATGGTATCAGGGAGAAAATATGTGTGGCGTGGCGCAGGAAGGACCCTGGGTACGCTACATTATGTTAAATGAGGAGAAAATGTTTGGTAGTATGCCTTAATGGGGTGTCTAGGGATGCTACAATGTTGTATTAGAGAAAAGGTCACAACATTTGTCATGTGTGGGTCGACTACGAGGATGAAATTGAAGAGATGTATTAGCATTATTGGTCAATTCGGAGAAATTCGGTGAGAACCATCCATAATTTTAAGAATTCTTGATCAATTAGGAGAAATTGGGAAAAAAATCCTAGTTTTTGAAGTCGAAATCAGTGGGAAAATTGACATAGGATTGTCGAATTTATTTTTGTAAAGGTCAAATCAACTACCTAGGGCCAAAATTGGCCTTAGGAAGATAGTTCCAAAGCTTCAATGGTGGTCGAGAAAAAATGTTGAATTTGAGAATTTTTTTTGGAAATTTTGAAAAACAATCAAAATTTTGAAAATTGGAGATTCTCCATGCTAGTGATGTCAGGATGACATGGTGTTAATGATGATAGTTAGAGGACACGTGGCGTCTAAGCAGGTGTGTTTTTAGAAAGCTATGTGCTGACACATCATACCCCAGAGGCTGGTTGGTGGAACTATGAGTGTGGAACTTACATATGAGGACCTAACAATGTTGAGGGCTTCAAATTTCAAGGAAAACCATAAACATGGAAAGTTATGCAATTTAAAGGGAAAATTCCAATGACACAAGCTTGAGGGGATGAGGACTGCCCATTGCATCAACATATTTGATCTCAATCATTCATCAGTAATTCAGGCATAAAAAGGATCCAAAGGCACAATTTAAGGTTGAGACTATGGGTGTGGAAAGTGAACGAGTCTTGGAAGTTTGAGATATGATGAAAAAGGTCATAGGCACAAGGAAAAAGAGAACGAGGGCCATCCAATCAAGATCATCCTCGACCCTTAGATATTTCAGAGGCGAGTATCATGGTTATGAAGTGCACATCTTTAAGCCTGAATCAAATCTAGTCCATCAAATTAGGAATCGCTTAGCCATTGCATCCTTTTAGAAGGATTTTTTTGAAAACTCCAAAAGTGAGTTTGTTTTCTAAAGATGTTATTCTAACTGAGATAACTAGTGATCACCTTTGAACGAAAAATGAATATGGCTCGTTGGATCACTCAAATCACAATCGTTAGATTTGGGGAGTATCGGGGAACCCATTAAACATTAGGTAGTTTCCCACTATGAAAATTGAAAATTGAATAAAAATTAAAATTAAACATTTTTTCTATATAAAACGGGGAGGAGGATGGCATCCATTTAAATTATGTACCATGTCGTGGGGCTTAATTGCATTATAGCCATTGTTCACAATCCAAAGACCTATTTAACTGCAAACAATTACCCTCTCAACCATTGTAAATATCTTAATTGTTGAAAGAGGCACTTTAATTTTGCATATTAAAGATAATTGCGTATATTTTTCTATTCATGGCTCTCTATTGCAAGCATACATTCCCAAGAAATACTTACTCGATGGAAAACTAGTCCCTACCCACTTCGATCAAATATGATTTATGTCTCGTTTATTGCTAGGAAACATGCTTATCAATATGAATTTCAAATGCTCAAAGTGTGGACACCTCAACGAAGAGATTATCCTTCTAACAGCAAACCCATCTATTTAATCGAATCGTAGGTTATCATTGGTATTGTAATTCGCATCAATAATATAGAGAAAATTATAACATTGCCTTAAAATTTCACTTCACCATCCATCTAATAACATCCAATGGGTTTTGAATTCATTATTCTAGAATAATCATAATCTAATGAAATGAAATTTTATAATTGTCAAGCGAAGGCCGTGACAAATCTATGGGGGAACTTGGAAAGTAAAGAAGCACTCTATGGGGGAACTTGGAAAGTAAAGAAGCAATGATATCATCACTAAAATTACTCGTAGCCAACGAGTAAGTTGAAAATTACATAACAATGACCTTGTTGACACCATGGATTAACATAATGGATAATAATGCACTATTTTATTTTTCCACTGTGTTATTGATTAATCACATCATTATCCTTCACGTAAAGGTTCATTAACTTAAAGTAGGTTAGGTTAGGGTCATCATAGGTTAGGTTAAGCTCTTGATGAATTATTTTATTTTAATTTAAGTTAGGTTATGTGATAAAAAACAAATTCAATGCAAGTGTACAAGTTACCCTTTTATACATAAAAGTGTTAAATTGAAATATTTCAAACTAAGGTTCATTAAGAAAGTATTTACACATGAAGGTATGGAGATAACATAAGAAACTAAGAGTCTCTCGCATAACTATCAATTAATGTTATTTATTATATTTGTATTTTATAATTAAGATATCTTTAGATAATATAAAAAATTAATTTGTTTTTTATCTAAAAGGTTAAATTGTAATTGGACATGGTTGAAATGTCAAACAAACCTTTGGGCCAACTTATGGAGAAGAAAATATGTCCCTCACATTGAGGAACCTAAACTAATATGGTAGAATGAGCAATGGTTAGGATCCCTCATATGGAATGCATCATTATAGCACAATACTTTCATTCAATATCATGCTTTATGGGAGATTTGTGATGGGGAGAATGCCTTATTTTTGTCATACTATTGGAAACAAATGACCCCATTTCTCTCTCGGGATCACATGCAGTAAATCTATTTTCAAATGTTGAATTCTAGCCACACAAAGGTTGTTGAACTCTGGAGAGATGACATGTTTCCCATTCTCACTGGAGAAAGTGGAAATTGGACACTATGGATATCAACCTTCCCACAAATTGTAACTTAACACCTTGGTAGAATGAGGTTTCCTTGAGAAAGATTTGAATCTTCCATGGACCAGATGTCCTTTGCTAGGGCCACTCATCTTTGGGCACTTTCACTTCCAAAGAAGCCTACAAAATCATGTCTTAATCTCATCTTCGACCGACTGATACGATTTTGCAGAGCATATGGAAGGTGCACCTCTGGCCCAAAGTATGCACTTTTGGGGGGTTTCTTGTCCAAAATCGCATATTAACTTTGGACCATGTTCAAAAGTGTGGCTTTGTAGGCCCCCCAGCTTGCTCCCTCTCTTCTACTCAATTGGAGACCATGGAATAACTTCTGAATCAGTGCAAGTTCAGTAGAAAAAATTGGAATTGTTGGATAGGTAGCTTGGAAACATTTTTGATACAGTTTTGATATAGTTTTGTGGAAAAATCCTAAGTATAGTAAAATTGCATGGAAGAAGAAGGAAAGATAGGGAGCACATAGTTGAGGCACATCTAGGAGGAAAATGCACAAAGATGAGAATAAAGAAAATAGAAGGATAAAGCTGATAGAGAATAAATCATGATACAAGGATGACATCTCGACATTCCAGAAATAGAAGAACAATAGAAAAGAAACATGCATATTGAAAAGAAAAAGAAAGTTTTCAAACAACCAACTAATTGAGATGGTTATGCATTGTAATGGTTTCTTTGGGGGATGAACAGATTATGGTTTTTATCCCTAGATATATGTATAAATATGTAATGGGTTGGGAGATTAGGGGTTTAGTTCAGTTACGGACAATTATGTTATCATTTCCATGTAATTTATGCGATGTTAAGTTTTGGGAAATGTTGAGTTCCAAATTTATTGAATGTAACTATTTGTTGGTGAGAAGAATGATTAAAGCAAGGTTGAAGAGATTATACCATATATTTTGTTGTCTGTCTTTCTATGTGTGCTTATGAATCCTATTTGTACGCCTGATAGAATAGAATTTTATTATGGTTAAATATGGTGCAATGTTCATGACCGTGACAGTAACGAATCTATGTAATAATCGGAATTTCAATAATAAGTAAGTTAATATTGAATACAACAACATCACACACATAGAAGTAATAAGGAAGAATGAACTGAATGGTTTCCTCCCAATCCCTTACTAGTGTAGAAGCCTAGTTCTTGTAGTCCCAATAGATACCTCGGGTGAGACTTCATCTACACAAGCAAGTGATTCCAAAAGGGTCGGTGTCCAGTGGCTTTTGTTGGTCATATATAAACTTAACCTAGGGTATTTTAACCTGTGCACAATTGCACCTACAAATGGTTTCATTTCTGAGACTAGGACTTTGTGATTAAGGGGATGTTTTGGAGGCCGACTAAGACGAAGATCTCATAATGGTTGTAAATGAAGGAATGAGAGTTTGTTTGACAGGAGAAAAACAACCCTCAGATGAGTGAAAAGAAATCAATGCAAAGGTATGTGTTCACAGATCTGCATGGAATTTTCTTTGGAAAATTTCCAGTTATTCTAACTGAGTGGCTAGAAATATTAGTGGAGAAAACTAGAAAATACAGTTCTACAACGTTGAGAAATTGGACTTGTGAATTGGTAATATAGTTGAATTTTGTAAGTAACCCAACTACTCGAGAATTTTATTTTTGGTTGGATAGCATACTAGGACGATATGTTATAGAATTTGCAGTAGATTGTATTTAATCATACAATGTCACATAAAGGGACATTTTCAAGGGTCTGTGCAGGAGGTTCTTGAAATCATTGGGTACAGGGATAAAGATTCTATTATGTGAAAAGAATGTGATGATAATGGAATATGACTTATAAGGTGTTCATGCACATAGGGGAACTGAGGGATGACAAGAGGATCATATGAGAGCATAAATATGAAAGAGTCTGGGAGGGACTGAGGATACAAGAAGAGGGTATACTAGAGGAAGAATATGATTTTGGAGAGTTGCACAGAGGAAGGAGGTACAAGAGGAAAAATATTGGGACTGAGAAAGGAGATCCTCCTAGTGAGTTAGAGGGGAGAGAACCCTGCTCACTAGTATGAATCATGGAGGTGCCATACATAAGAGGAGAAGAAGAAGAGTTTCAGTCCACTCCAATAATTGAAGAACAAGTAAGTCCTACTCATGTAGAAGCATGTATCGAGTCCATGACCCTGTGTGAGTCACCACAATAAAAAATAACGGTTGAATATTTGTCAAAAACAATTGTAGTTATCCAAGGAGGACCAAGAAGTAGTAGTCAGAGCAGTGGAAGTAGCATGCAGAGTCAATATCAGAGTCAACCAGCATCACGAAGAGGAGGGACTACACAAAGAAACATGGAAAAGGTAGACAATACTCTTAGACTACCTCAGTTCTAGGAATTTGGGTCAGAAGACCTAGAACAACACTTGTTTTTCCGTGAGATGATTTCATCCACAAAGAGCGTACAGGATGAAGTTTTGAATATTGTGTAGTTAGTTAGAATATGCTATTTGAAGTTGCAGAGCACCAATCCTACAGAACAAGCCATGACTTTGGCAGATATTAAAAAAACAATGCTTAATGATTTCAAGAAGCCAAAGTCAGAGTCAGAGTACATTATAGAACTGAGGAGATCAAACATGTACAAACATAGTCCATATGGGATTATGACTAGAGATTTAAAGATCTGATGGCTAGATTAACATTCCATATTCTAGATCAACAACACCAAGAATGGTTTATCGCAGGGCTTGTACCACACATTGGCACACCATTGGTCCAGCAAAAGGTTCTATCCCAACCCGAGGCACTAGAAATTGTGATGAAATTGGAATCATCTCCGACGGGTGACAGTAGAGGAATGGCGCAGTTTCAAAAGAAGTTAGCCTCATTGACAATTCAACTGGAAGAAATGGCAAAGGGAAAGGAGAAACATGAGAAAGTTTGGTGTACAAAATGTATGACTGAAGGCCACCACAAGGACGAATGCCCAACATTCACGCAATATTTGGCCATAGGAGTGCCGAATCCAACACCAAGAGGAGGATATTGCGAGTTATGTAAGAAATGGGGCCATCACCCCACTGAGTGTCCATTACTACAAAAGTATCAGAGTACGCCAAAGAACTTGTTTTGCAATTTTTTCAAGTTTGTAGGACATGAAAAAAGTGATTATATGTGTTCGACTTAATGAGGTAGCGCACATAAGGTGAGTAGGATCCAGGAAGAGAATGTTGCAAAAGAAGTGGGGGGTCCATAATATAATAATCAAATAGGTTTCAATCAAGGGAACAAAGGAAATTTTGGTAGAGGACATGTTAGGGTCCTAACCCGCACATAGGTAGAACAATATATTCGGATGTAATAAAGGTCAATATTAATAAGGCCTTGCAATAAAATAGAATAAGTCGAATGTAAGAAGACCTAATAGAAGCTTCCACTTCTAGAAGGATCTTCCTCTAGATGCTTCTTTTGATATACATATTTAGTATAAATAGGAGTCGAGGGTATGAGAACCCTAGCTTGGATAATATTGTAATAGATCTCTGCTCAAATGGAGGTTGACCCCTCAAAGAGGCCTGTGAACATTGCTTTCAGAATCATAGTGCTATTTTTGGTGTTATTCTTATATCATTTCAGTGCTATTGTGGTGATTGTTCTGGTTATATTGTTGTTATTCTGCCATTTCTAGCATTTTATTTCTATTCTGCATACTTTTTATATATGGTATATTACAAGTGGTATCAGAGCACTTTCCTCGGCAGAAAGTGTGGGTTAATTTTTTTTCAAGGTAGAGACGTATTTCGACATCTTTAAGCCACAAAGATATGTCATTATGCGCATAAACCTACAGTTGAGGGATTCATCTGTGTGGTACTTAAGCGCACATATGTTGGCAACCCTTGTAACCCCTGTTGGTACCCCTTCGAGTGGTAGCACATCAGAAATAACCTGTGTACGGATTGACCTAGATTACCTGAATCCCTCTTTATATAAATCGATCGTCCACCTAACTTCTATAGTGCCACCGAGAACAACACTCAAAAAGATACTCTCTAGTACCTGGGTAGTCGGGTAGTATGGCCAAGGGTACGACCTATCCTCCTTAGGTAGTTCCCTGAGATATTGGGCCAAGTACTACTGTTAGACCCCACACATATATCAAAGAGCTATAGCACATGGAAAACCCTTGTCTGTAGAACCCTTGAATACCTAAACCTTGGGGACAGAAACATAAACAAATTAAAACATACAAGATCTATTGTCACACACTTGTGTCCGGGTTGCCAAATCACTAAACATTTCTTCCTGGTTAAGAATTTGGGCATTTCATCACTGCAGTATTCTTCAGACTGGAGTATAACTCTAGAGGTGTTAAAAAAAAAAATTGGAATTTTTTTCACCATTATTTGAGACCTATTACATTGGATTCATCTCTTCACCCTTATCACATTCATACATATCATTTTTCGGAAAAAAATTTGACCCCACCCTCGTCCTCATGGCCCATACCCATAGCCAAGACTTGGAAGCTTGCTTCAATACCTTGCAATATAGTCTCACTGAGACCCAACAAGAAGTGAAACAACTCAGTGCCAATGTTCTCGCCATCAATACAACCATGCAGTCCTCAATGGAGGAAATCAAACAAGACCTAACCACCCAGCTTGAATATGTCTTTTCTTCACTCTGCACGAAGCTTCATATCCCTATAGATAACCCTTCCTCTAACTCACCTTCACATACTGAAGGTGAACATTCCTCTCATTCCCATAACTTTCAGCACCATCACTTTCAATGTGACCTACGCCTTCCGTGGGTGGATGTGACCAAATTTGATGGCTCGGACCCCTCTGGTTGGGTAACCCAAATGGAACATTATTTCTCTTTATACGACATTACAAATGACTTGGACAAACTCCGATATGGTGTTCTCCATCTAGTTCAAGAATGTTGGCAATGGTGGCAATGGAAAAAAACTCCCCATCAAGGGTATCTTTCTTGGACACACTTTGTGACAGATATTTATGAATGCTTTGACACTGACATTAACCATTTGGGCCATTTGACAAAGTTGAAACAATCAAGAACAGTGGAAGACTTTTTAGCTGCCTTTGAGCGCCTCGATTTTCGAACAGAGGGCATGTCTAATGCTTCTTTTCGAGAGTGTTTTATCAGTGGCCTCAAGGATGAGGGGCCCATGTCCTCATGCCTCGACCTCAGATTTGGGTGGAGGCTACTAAAAGAGATAAAGAAGCACAATAGGTTGTATCTTCTCAAAACCAAAAACCCTCCTTTATGCCTCGCCCTAAACCAATAAATCCCACTACTCCGTCCGCTCCACTAAAGATCCAAAAATTGACTAGGGCAGAAATGGATGAACGCCAAATCAAAGGCCTTTGTTATAATTGTGATCAAAAATATCTCCCAGGCCACAAGTGTAAGGAACACAATATTTTTATGGCCATCTCCGAGGATATTTCAGAAGAGGATGTTGAAACTCCCCTTGTGTCTGAGTCACCTGAAACCACTAACATAACCCCTCCCTCAGACCCTCCAGAAGTAGAACTAGTCATTTCA
>JASDQU010109281.1:69401-84188 GCA_032191745.1 Picea mariana
AAATAAACTCCATCTAAATGGTGGGCTACACAGAGAGAGGGAATGAAACATTGGTCACATTCTAGTAGACTAATGCAAATAAGGTTTGGTACCGAGGAAGAAAAACTAGTGATAAAGTACACAGGGGAGAGTAATCCAGCGGGTCATGTAGAATAGTGTAGGGATTCATGGAGTTTAGTACCAGAAATAGAGTGGATGCACATATTCATAAACACACTAGAAACAATTCCAAAGAACTGATATCTTGAATTAGAGATGCGCAGGGAGACAACAATATGGGAAGAACTGGTCCAAAGGTTCAAAGTCACGTTTACACTTGAACACGAATCTTCGTCAGATGCAGTGCTACAGGATATTCGAACGAAGATATTCTCAGGAGAAGAGATGATGGATGTTGTACTAGTATGTAGTTCACATAGAGCCAAGATGACTGTCCATGAGCTATTAGAGTGCTATAATGTAGCTATGGAAGAGTATGATGAACAAGATCCCAAGAATGTGCAAGTACTTGAGACAGAAGGAGAACGAGAAGTAGAAGGGACAGAACTGGAATACACTACATATACACAATGTATAAAGATAAAAAAGCTAAATATTAGGATGACAGAGAATCCCAAGTTTGTGAAGATAGGATATTATTGGAATGATGAGATAGTTGAGAATATTACAAACTTATTGCAAGAGTATCAGGACCTATTTCCAACAAAATTTTTAGAGATGAAAGGAATAGTAGGAGACTTAGGAGCGATGCATATTCCATTGAAATAGAGATCTAAGATGATGCGACAGAGGCCTTACAGGGTAAATAAGTGATATAAGGAGAAGGTTAAGGTTGAAATAGATAGGATGTTGGACATGAGAATTATCAAACCTTTCAAAGAATCTGAGTGGATTATCCCAATGGTGGTGCAGGACATGAAGACAAGAGGAATCACAATATGTGTGGATCTAAGGAAGTTGAATGACATGAGCTTACATGACCCATTCCCAACACCATTCACGAATGAGGTACTAGAGAACATACAAGGCCAAGAAACTTATTCTTTCACAGATGGATTCTTGGGGTACCATCATATAAGGATTGCACAAGAGGATCGACACAAGACAACTTTTGCGATAGAATGGGCGAGTTATCAGTATACAATTATGCCATTTGGATTGAATAATTCCCCTACGATGTTCTCCAGGGTAGTGGTTGCAACATTCCAAGAGTTCATCCATAAGGTCCTATAAGTATACCTGGATGATTGGACAATTTTTAGTCTATTGAAGGATCATATAGAAGTTCTTAGGATATGTTGGATGGATGTAGGTAGTGTCATATTTCGCTGAATTTGAAGAAGTGTATCTTTTGCACACTGTTTGGAATTCTATTGGGACATGTAGTGTGAAAACATGAATTAATAGTAGATCCAGTTAGGACCACAGACATTATGGAGTTATAACCTCCTACATCAGTCATAAAATTGAGGGAAATGTTGGGTAATATAGGTTATTACAGGAAATTTATCAAAGGATATGCATAGATCACAACACCAATGAAAAAGTTATTAAATAAAGAAGAAAAATTCCAATGGAATGAGGATTGTCAATAGGGGTTGGACACCTTGAAACATAAGCTGGTAACCACATCGATTTTTATATTTGTGGAGTGGGACAAAGAGTTCCATGTACATGTAGATTCATCATCCATAATGTTTGGCGTAGTACTATCCCAGCCAAAGGAAGCAGACATAGATCATCCAGTTTATTTTACAAGAAAGAAGTTGTCTATAGCAGAGAAGAATTATACAACCACGAAATGTGAAGGTTTGGAAATGGTCTATGCACTACAAAAATTCATCCATTATCTATTGGGGTCTCACTTTAAGATGTATATAGACCATTCTGCATTAAAGTACCTAGTCAACAAGTCAATGTTGGGGGGTAGAATATGAAGGTGGATATTATTATTTCAATAATATGACTTTGAGGTGGTAGTGAAACCAAGGAAGTTGAATGTAGGTCAGATCATCTATCACACATATTATCAAGAGAATATGCAAGAAATTTATTTGAAAACTTCCCAGATGCATAGTTATTTGCAATAAGAATGGTGGATGATTACTTATCATACACCATATAGCTTCTAAGCATAGGAATTGCTCCATCCAAGATGACAATTTCACAAAAGAAATAACTTGTAGTGAGAGAAACAGACTATCAATTGATTGTAGTGAATCTATAAAAGTTGGATGCATATCAAATATTGAGATGTCGTGTGTTGGAACATGAAAGACAAATGATACTTGAAGAAGTGCATGATGGAATTAATGGAGGACATTATGCAGGGAGAGTAACTACACAAAATATTTTGTTTGCAAGGATTTGGTGGACTACACTTCACAAAGATGTGAAGGAGTACTGTCAATCATGCGATGTGTGCCAACAAATGGTAAAGTCATCTAGAAGAGATGAAATTCCTTTGAATCCACAAGTTGCATTGAAATAATTTGAGAAATGTGACATATAATTTGTAGGTCCAATCAAAACACAATCAAGAATATTAGGGGAAAGGTACCTCATCGCTGCGATGAAGTATTTGACAAGGTGGGAATAAGAAGCACCAGTTATAGATTGCGCAACAGAGACTATTGCGTGGTTTCTATTCGAGAATGTAGTCACATGGTTTGGATGTCCACACATATTACTTAGTGATCTAGGTACACACTTCTTGAACAAAACAATTTCAGCATAGAATGAGGAGTTTTAGATTCATCATCATAAAAATAACCCATATCATCCTCACGAAAATGGAATAGTCGAAGATTTTAATAAGATATTGGAGAATTTCTTGACAAATATTTTCAATGTAAGGAGAGAAAATTGGGACTTCAGAGTTCCTGCAGTATTATGGGCTTACAGGACTACAAGTAAGAATTTGACATGACATATACCTTTCAAGTTGGTCTATAGGAAAGAAGTAGTTATTCCAATGGAGTTTATTTTTCCCGGCCTGCGCATTGCAAAAATAAATGAGCTATAGGACACTAACAAAATAGAGGAGAGATTGGCACAATTAGTACATCTTAAGGAAGAACAGTTCATTGCAGGATTCCATCAGCAAGTTCAGAAAGCAAGAGAGAAGGCTTGGCATGATAGACACATTAAACATAAGAACTTTCAAGTATGATATTTGTACTAATTTATTACAGTAAGTTTATGCAACATCCAGGAAATTTTATAATGCATTGGTTAGGATGCCATGTGATTCAACAAGTAACAAAGATAGGTGTTGTGTGGTTGGAAACATTTAATGGATAATTCTTCGAAGGAATGGTGAATGGAAGTCGCTTAAAACTATATAGAGATGACCGATAGGGTGAAAATTGATCTGGGTTGCAAAACAACACATGTACTATAGTAGTTGTACCATAGTAGGAAGGAAAAATGATGCATCCCCCCTCCCCTCCTAGGGTTTCTACGACCTCCCGGTCTAGGATCTTTCAATTTGTTGAGTCGGATCGACTCTTCGGGCTCCTACTTGAACTCAAATCAACTTGTACAAGCCCCCTTTTCTCCTAAGACGCAGGTCCTGTGGAACCCATGGGCCCTTTCTCTAACCCTCTTGGAACTTTGTAATTTGTGGGCGCTAGCTCGTTCCACTAGGCCCCTTTCCTTTCATGTGACCTTGGGCTATGACATCACATAAGCATGTGATTGTAGGGAAACCAAAAGTGGTTTGATACCACACCGAGTTTCTCCCCGCAATTCACTACCAGCTGCCACGTATTCCTTTTGTAATACTATGGTTTCAATTACAACTCACTCTAAGATTTTTAAACTCCGAGCACTTTCTTCCCCTGCAATCCATTGCTATCACTGATCCTATGATCTCGATCATCCTTCTTAAATGATGGATGAGATATGTCCTCTTTCTTCCTTGGTCAACTGTTAATCAGCAACCCTCTTCCTCCTTCCGCACGCACTTCCAAATATCCATGATCTATCGACATGTGCCCTCCCTTCAAATTGATGGATCTTATTGATTTCATCACTTCAGGCTTTGGGATTTTTATACTCTCACACTCGCTTCCTCCTGAAGTTCTTCCGCCCGAAGTTCACAATATCTTCATGCGTGTCTCACCTGGATACGATGGCCACTATCCACTTCGGCTCTTTAGGTTTTGAAAGTTTCAAATCCTCCACACTCGTTCCTCCTGGAGTGCTTTCACCCAAAGTTTATGGATTTTCACCACACATCCCTTTGGATCCAAAGGTCCAAATATTGTTCGACTATTCGGGCTTCGGGAGTTTCAGAATCCTGAACACTCGTTCCTCCCAGAGTGATTTCACCCGATGTTCATGGATTTGTCGATGCATCCCTTCTAGCGACCAATGAATTGGATCTATTTCGGCCTTCAGTTCTTTATTTAATCTGCTTTCTGGTTTTCCGAGAACTCCCAAAGTGCTTCCGCTCTGGAGTCTTATATCCCCCACCACCTATCCCCCTAGATGATGGACGGTCCCTGTCTTCTTTGAGACTTCGAGACTTCAACTATCTCATCCTCTTGTGCACTTTCAAAGGACTTAAGGCTCGTGCACCTTCCCTTGATCAGACGATTGTCCAGCCTTTGTGCTTAGATCTAACGGTTGGGATCTATTTCTTCTTCTGCACACTCCCTTGGATGTCTAGACATGGATTCAAGAGTCCATATTTCTTCCCATAGTTGATCTAATGGTTGTTGTTTCTCCTCCTCCTGAGCTTCTTCGTTCTCCCGAGATAGGGAAAATTTTTAATTGTTCAAGGTTTTGGCCTCTTAACCTTATGCTGTAAGCTTGACTGCTTGGGTCTCGACTTGTGCTTCTCCTTCTGAGCTTTGGAACATAGAATAATTCTATCTCTTGATCACTCATTTCTCTATCAGTTCTGAGTTTTTTTTAACTAACTGAGAACTCCAAAGGGTCTAGGCCCTTATGCTTCCTTCAAAGGACTTTCCTGGTTCCCTCCTAGAGACCTCTCCCTCAAGGCACACCTTGCCGATCATTTTCTACAGAGCGTTTAGTAAATCTGTGAGTATCTTCCTCTGATAGTCTTCTCCTTGAACTCAAAGAGTTCTCTGTGTGCACACTTGCACCTGCTCGATGCCTGCTTGGCAGAGCCCTACAAAGTATTCAGTGACTATGTCTCTCTATACATCCTCTGCATAGTTTACCCTCCAAGGTATCAGTAACCTTGAGGTTTCGCTTGAGTTGTTATCACTTTGGTGCACCCTTCTGGCACACTCTTTTCTGACTCCATAGAGTTCAGATGCACACTCCTTGTGCTAGCTACAGAACCTCCAATGTGTTTTCGTGCACTCCTTGCATATCCTAAAGAATCCACAACGATACTTCAAAATCAATAAAGATAGAGATATCTATCTTCCTACTGTAGATGAAATCTATCATACATCTACAACATACATAAACACACAGATAGCAAAAAACAAAAATTCATTCGTACAAAAATTCATAAACAGTGAAATCTATTCTTTTCTATTAATTTGAATGCTTGGTTACAATACGTGCAAGCTAGAATACTACAGAGTCTCAGCTCTATCAATCTCTCTCAAATAACTATTCTACCTCCTATTTCTGAGCTTCCAAGATTCTCAATCTCTTCTCTCAAAATCCTTTCCTCCTAACTCTTTTTTCTCTCTTTACAAGAGACCTCCTCAAGCTTATCCTCTCTACAAGACACCTTATTTGTACGAATTCTTACAATGAATGAAGATCAAGACCTAACTAATATCTAGACCTGCTTACAATAAACCATTAAGGTGACCCTACCCACTACCTGTAAAAAGGCATGGCTTGGATTTACTCAACCTTACAACATAAATCCGTATAGGATTATATTTCAAATTTAAAAATGGGAGGGTCTCTGCCTCTCCCTTTCCCCAATGCATGCCTATGTGTTGGATTGCTAGCGCATCTAATGATATGGAAGGATGCTCCTACATCATACTCCAATGATGTGAAAAATTCATGAGCTCCTGCTCATGATCTCTCCAAATTTGTTGAAATCCTCTTGGATCCCAAACTTCTCCTTGGAGTTGTCATCCTACTCCTCTGATTTGTTGCTCTGCTGCTGCCCTGCTACTATGGGAAGCTCTCCTCTATTCATCTACCCCTTGCTGACTACTTCTACTTCTAATCTCACCATCATCTCTCTTATCTCCTCTATCACCATGTCCAGCTGCTCCAATGGCTAGTTCTCCTGATGCAATATTCTCAGTTGCAAATCTTCCTCCTCATACATATCAATGGGAAGATCATCCTGATATCCCATGTTTTATTTTTCTATGGCCTTGAATTTCCACTTCCCTGCAGACTCCAATTTTGTAGTCTCACCACTAAGTTGCTGCTCATCTTCCTCCTATGACAAATTAGCTTCTGCCAGCTTCTCTTGTGTTGGTTCAACTCCAACTTCCTCCAGCTTCTCCCCATGCTAGTATGCTCCTCCACCTGATTCCAACTTAGCCTGTTGGATGTGCATGCTTTCCACTATCACCCTTCTCTCCAGGGATTCCAATTATTCATACAGATCAACAAGGTCTATGTTGTATGCTTCCTCTTCTGCTAGAAGCTCCAGTGCTATAGTCATCTCCTGTTCATCTCCCTGGATGAAAATTTTGAGCAATTTTGTTGAATGATCCTCTCCTTCTAGTAGGGAAAAAATCAGTGTCTAATCCTTCTCTTTGTCCTATTTGACAGTCTCTGTTGGTTTGTTACTGTACCTTAGACACATGTGCGAGCCTCTGCTTGGTTGCTTGGTAAAAATAATTTGATTCCTCCAATGATCAAAATACACCTTTGATCTTCCTGTTTAATGGTGGAAGTATTTAACCTCTCATTATCGTCATTCACATGGCCAAAAAACCCACATAAATCTTCATCTATTATCACTCCTTGTTGATATGAACTCACTTATGATCTCTTGAGACTTTTAGACAGTCTCATTCTATAGCCCTTTCCCACTTGGCAATCTAGGATTTCTCCCATGTTCTCCTGGCAGTTAATGGGATCACTTGATCTCTTCTGATAGCCAACCTGGAAATATGAAATTTCATTATATCCCCTTTGGCAATATATGAGATCCTCAATTGATCTCTCTCCATTTCCCACCTGGAAACTTGAAATTCCATCTCCTCCCACCTGGCAATTTATGAGATCCTTTGATGATGTCCCTTCCTCATCACTAAGGGATCTTCCAACTTATGGTTCAAAGATGTAAACCATCTCCTCTTTTGTGTCACTGAGGTTTTCAGCATGCCTCACCCACCTCCTTAATACTTGTTGCTTCTCTCCCGCCAACAACTTTTGAACAAACCATTTTTCCTTCTTAGGCAAAGGCCATTCGTACCTCTAGTGTACCTTTTCCTCCTGTTACACCTTCAATGTCAGTTGCTCTATTCTTTATCTCATCTCTATGAGATCCAGATCCATCTCTGGCTTGCTTTTCTTCTTTTGGCCCTCTCTTCGACCAATTTCATGGCCTTCAGTAGCCATTTTCACCTTCTACTTGCCCTCCTGGCAAGTTTGTTGTCCACTCTGCAAATGAGAGAATCTCGAGCTTCTCCCACAACTCACTTGACTATTCAATTTATTGTTGCACACTTGCAAAAAAATCCTTTGCATAGAGCATTAGTGCTTTGTCTCCTCCTTCACCTAATTTCTTCAGATGAACTTCAGCTTCTGATACCATCTGATGTCATCATATTATCTCTATTTACCTTCTCACCTTTTCCTACAATCTGTAGACAAAATTCAGCTCTTGATATTACTTGATGTTGTCAGACTGTCTTATCTTTCCTTTGTCTATTGTCTGCAAGCAATTTTTAAGCTTTAATATCACTTGATGATATCAAACTATCTTTGTCTCCTTTTTATTCTATCTACAAACAAAATCAAGCTCTGATAGCACTTGATGGTATCAGATTATCTCCTTTCACTGTCTCACCTTTTCCTGTCATCTACATGAAAAATCATGCTCTGATACCACTTGATGCAGCCCCCCTCCCCTCTTGGGGGTTCTATGACCTCCTAGTCTAGGATGTTTCAATTCTACTGAGTCAGATTGACTCTTCAAGCTCCTGCTTGAACCCAAATAAACTTATACAGGCCCCCTTTTCTCCTAAGGTGAAGGTCCTGTGGAACTCACGGGCCCTTTCTTTAATGCTCTTGGAACTTTTTAATTTGCATACACTAGCTCCTTCTCCTATGCCCCTTTCCTTTTATGTGACTTCAAGCTATGACATCATGTAAGAAGATGATTGTGGGGCCGACCAAAAGTGGTTTGAGACCACACTACTTTTCTCCCCACATTTCACTATGAGTTTCCACGTATTCCTTTGGTAATCATACCATGGTTTCAATTGCGTCCCACTCTAAAATTTTTAAAGTCCGATCACTTTCTTCCCCTACAATATAGCACTACCATCGATCCTGTGATCTCGACGATCCTTCTTAATCGACAGATCATATCTGTCCTTTCTCTTCCTTGGTCAATTGTTCGTCAACAACCCTCTTCCTCCTTATGCACACACTCCCAAATATCCATGATCTATAGACACTTTCCCTCCCTTCAAATCAAAGAATCCGATTGACTTTGGCCCTTCGTGCTTCGAGAGTTTCAAACTCTCATACTTGCTTCCTCTCGAAGTTCTTCCACTCGAAGTTGATGATCTCTTCATGCATGTATCACCTGGATTTGACGGCCACTATCCACTTCATCTCTTCAAGGTTTGGGAGTTTCAACTCCTGCGCTCGTTCCTCCTGCAGTGATTTCACCTGAAGTTGATGTATTTCTACGACGCGTCTCTCTGGATCCAACGGTCCAGATATTCTTCGACTATTCGGGCTTCAGGAGTTTCAAACACCTGTACACTCATTCCTCCCAGAGTGATTTCACCCAAAGTTCATGGATCTATCGAGGCGTGTGTTCTGGTGACCAATAGACTGGATCTATTTAAGCCTTCGGATCTTCGACGATTCTGATTTCTGCTTGTCCAAGAAATCCCAAAGTACATCATCTCTGGAGTCTCATATCCTCCACCACCTATCTCCTTGGACAATGGATGGTCCTTGTCTGCTTCAGGACATCGGGACTTTGGTTATCTCGTCCTCTTGTTCACTTTCAAAGGACTTAAGGCTAGTGCACCTTCCCTTCATCGGACAACTGTCGATCCTTTGCACTCAGATCCAATGGGTGGGATCTATTTCTTCCTCAGTGTGCTCCCTTGGATGTCTGGATGTGGATTCAATGGTCCAGATTTCTTCCCACAACTGATCTAACGGTTGTTGTTTCTCCTGCTCCTGAGCTTCTTCATTCTCCTGAGATTGGAAAAATTTGTAAGTGATCAAAGGTTTTAGCCTCTGAACCTTCTGTTGCAAACCTAAATGCTTGGTCTCGACTTGTGCTTCTCCTCTTGATCTTTGTAACTTGGAATAAGTCCATCTCCTACTCACTCTTTTCTCTATCTCTTCTAATTTTTTTTTAACTGACTCAGAACTCCAAAGGGTCTCAACCCTTCCTATTCCTTCAAAGGACTTTCCAAGTGCCCTCCTGGCAACCTCTCTCTCAAAGCACACCTTGCTGAGCATTTTCTACAAAGTGTTCAGTAACTCTATGAGTATCTTCCTCTGATATTCTTCTCTTTGAACTCAAAGAGTTCTCCGTGTGCACACTTGCACCTACTCAATTCCTGCTTAGCAGAGCCCTACATAGTATTCAATGACTCTGTCTCTCTATACTTCCTTTCGCATTTTACCTGCCAAGGTATTTAGTAACCTTGAGTTTTCCCTTGATTTCTTATCACTCTGGTGCACCCTCATGGCATGTTCTTTTACAACTCCATAGAGTTTAGATCCACACTCTTTGTGCTGGCTAGAGAACGTCCAATGTTCTTTCGTGCACTCCTTGCACAACCTAAAGAATCTAGAACAATACTTCAAACTCAATAAATATAGAGATATATGTCTTCCTACCATAGATGAAATCTATCATACATATACAACATACATAAACACACGGATAACACAAAAAAAGCATTCATTCGTACAGAAATTCATAAATAGTGAAATTTATTCTTTTCTATTAATTTGTATTCTTGGTTACAATATGTGCAGGTTGGACTGCTACAGATTCTTAGCTCTATCAATATCTCTCAAAGAACCATTCTACCTCCTATTTCTGAGCTTCCGATCTTCTCAGGATATTCTCTCAGAATCCTTTCCTCCTAACTCTTTTTTCTCTCTTTACAAGAGACCTCCTCGAGCTTATCCTCTCTACCACCTTAGTGCAATCACTGTCTCAGTTAAGACACCTTATCCCTACAAATTCTTACAATGAATGAAGGTCCAGACCTGACTAAGATCTATACCTGCTTACAATCAACCATTAAGGTGACCCTATCCACTACCTGTACAAAGGCATGGATTGGATTTACTCATCCTTACAACATAAAGCTGTATAGGATTATATTTCAAATTTAAAAATGGGAGCATATGTGCCTCTCCCTTTCCCCAATTCACGCCTATGTGTTGGCTTGCTGGTGCATCTGATGATGTGTAAGGATGCTTCTGCATCGAAAAACAAGTAAAAATTAGTAAAAGGAAGAAAACCAAATAAAAGGTAGATACAGTAAAAAAAAAAGTGTTTGAGTACCAAGGAATAAGAAATTCCGTAGAAGGAATGGTCATCACACATCAGAATAAAACTGCATGAATTTGAGAGACAATACATAGACGAGATAGAATGTAAAGTACACAGATGAAACAATAAAGAACCAGTGCATAGTTTGGCAATGAGAAGACCGTTAAAAGCATTAAAGCACGGAAACGACGGTTATGAGGTGAAAGTGACAGGTTGTAAAAGTGTCGTACAAGTCTTAAATGGTAAAAATGTTGAAAATCATAGCAAATAGACAGTACTAAGGGAAAATAGCACGATGGATTTATTAATCAAGATGCAATGATGGAACAACTCATCCGACATGGTGGTGGATGGGGAAAGTTATTTAATATAGGATGAGACTAGTATGACTAGAACAAAAGCACAAGAACAACAAAATGTCGTTAAGTGTAAATCATTGGTGCGTACAATTGGGAGAGAACAAAGAGAACTAAAGAGAATTGGAGAAGAGAGAATAGATACAACTACCTGAGAACATACAGAGAACCATTTAAGGAACCTGTCACCCAAGACAAATGGGGAAAGGTCTGCTAGCACTGCCATCGGTCCCACTAGGGGTGAGTAGAGAAGGAGATATACTTGGAAAAATTGTTAGCCTCAAGCTCGAGGATCATGACATTACCGATGAACAAGAATTCTGGGATCTCACTAGGGAAAAATACTTGGGCACTAAGAGAGTATCAGGTCCAAGATATTTCATCACATTCGACATAAATTTTCATGCAGATTTCACTGAAGGAGGTAACAGGAGGAAAAGGATTAGGATCCCAGTGAAAGAGAGGTTTCCAAGAAATTGGCCTCGTATACAATGACCAAATTGGTTCCCATGGACTTTAAAAGAGGCGTAGGAGAGGAGGATAATGGTTTCAGGCTCGAGAAAGCTCATTGGATTATCGACAAAGAAGACGATTACAGGACTAGGAGGCTTAACACAATTATTTCAACTGATAGAAATGATTCCTTTTCCATGGGAAACATGACCCCCGATGTTGTCGTCCAGACATAGTTCGATATTATGTGGGAAGAGGCCTTAAAGAGGGAGAAGGAAGAAACCCTAAGGATTATTGTGAAGAATCACACCCGAAACTGAACGAGGAACATGAGGAGAAGGCTAGGAAACTGTTAAAGGAAAATGATGAAGTCAGGAGCATAGCACAAAAGATATAAGCATTGATTCAAAAATTTTACAAGGAAGTACCAAAATTTCTCCTATTAGTAGAAGCTACTATGGAGGAGAAAATATTGAAGATTGGTGATGCCATTAAGGGCTTGAGGGATCATATCCATGACTTAYAAWTGAGGGGCACGCCAGGAATGCCACCAGAGGTGCATGAAGGAAGAGAGAGGATGGAAACCACAACATTTGCACACATTAAGAAGATAGAGGGTGAATGTGAAAAAATATGTGAGGAAAATGCACAAGTGTGGATAGAAATGATAGAAGACCCAAAGATGAAGTTTGTAGAGGCCAAGTGATCCAGGGGATCAAAAAATGCTCAGAACTAAAAGTGTTCGAAATTTCCCAAAAATGGATTCATTGCGTAGATCTCATCCTCACGATCCCAACGCAACTTGAAAGGGATCAAACGGAGTTTGTATGAGGGGGATATCACATTCGATCCATTTTTCCAAACAAGGAAAATTGTTGATTGTACAGTTCGTACAATTAATACAAGCCATGTGGACGCTGACCATACAGTCCATATGACCATATAGTTGATGTGACAAGGTGATTGGGCAAGTGGTGATGTGGCATGGTGACTGGGTAGGTGTATGACATGGACCAATCCTGGACTGACACGTGTCAATCTACATGGGTGAATGAAAGGATGCCACATGGTTCAGCCAGGGGCCTCCACATGGCACCCCCTTGATTGGTTGATGGGTAAAATTTTTTTCATACGCTTCGTGGGGGTCAAACCTATGACCTCCGTGCATGTGAAAATTCTTCACATAGTTCAGGCCATGACTATGCCTACAAGGTGGTTCTTAACCCTATAGTTCCAAAATTTTATTTAATCTTGAATTATGGTTCATTCCGGCGAGAAAAGGGTCGGGGCTTAGCCCCATCCCTAAACATAAAACTTAATACCATATGCCATATGACCAGAGCATAGACATGGAAGAGTTTTAGGCGAAAGGTGTAGGAATTAGGTCGGCACCCGACCACATGGGCCATATGACCGAAGACTCCACCAGACAAGGCGCTAACCCCCCCTAATGGTGTGACATTTTCTCTCAATTTTTGGAATGACATGTACTGCTGAGTTTTGGAATAGAAAACAGACAAAGGCCGAGTTAGTCACATAATGGGTGCATTTTAGAGACCAGAGACATTACATTATTGGGGAAAACTTCCAAGAAGCGTATTTTATTCAATATTTGGCCAAACCAGGTGCAGAAACAAACTAGCTAGGGATTTTTGGACATTCTGGAACCATTGAGGCCATCTATTTTGCATTCTGAGCATTGTAACGAATTTGTTTTAACACTTTGAGCATATAATGAAAATGATCCATTAGAATCTAGACTAGGAGATGCAGCCCAAGAGAGAGGTGAACTCCTTTAACATTTTGTTGTGTTATGTGTTTATTTTGATGGTTGTTTATGTTTGTTTATGGTTTTTATTTCAAGTATAAAAATTCAAGATTTTCATGTGCTTGCAACTTGATCCAATTTCCCAAGACACAGATAGTTTCCACTTGCAAATTTGTATGAATAAAACTTTTTTCATTTTCGTATCAAGTTGGTATCAAAGATAAGGTTTTTGAAGGTTTGATTGTTTGCAAGTGTTTTGTTTTCTGATGCTTACAAGGTTGAAGCTCACAAGAGGAGAAGGGAAACTTGTAGAGCCAAGTTATCAAATTTCAAGAAGGATAAAAATACATTAACCTCAATATTCAAGGAGGAATTCACCAACTATGGCTCATGAGGAAAGTCATGAAATTGTTACTTCAGAAGAGGAAACTTTCAGAATTATTTTTTATGATATGACATAAATGATGAAAGTTTTATATTAGGAGAGGAAAGAAAAATTTCACGGTGAAAGCTCAAATCCTCCAAGAGATAATGAAGATAGTGGTGATAAGACTCCAAAAGGGAATGAAGGAAATGGTGAAACCCCACCTCCTTTTCCTCCATCTTCCACTTCTTCTACCATTTCACAACCACCTCCAAATTCTCCAAATGAACATGGTAAAATTCCTCCACAAACTCCTTTGCTTAAGCTTGATATTAAGTTTGAATTGCCTATGTGCAATAGAGAGGTGGTAAATGCTGAGAAATTGGATGACTGGATTCATCAAATTGAAGCGTATTGTAGGATACAAAGAATCAAAGAAGATGAAACTAAGATTCAACATCCTTCTCTTAGATTGGAAAGTGCAACACTCATTTGGTGGGAATCTTAAACTTAAGAGAAATGAAGAAGTATTGTAAAGTTTTATCCTCTTGGAATGATTTTATTGTTGCAATTAAAAGGAAATTTTATTCATTAGCATACATGCGGAAAGCTATTATGGATTGGAAAAAATTTAGGCAATCTAAAGCACAAAGTGTGCAAAGCTACACTCAATAATTTATAAGAAGATCTTTGATTTTGGGTATAGATCTATCTTCTCAAGAAACTTTACTCAAATTCATTGGAGGATTTCATAGCTATTTGAGACACACAATTATCATGTTTAACCCTACAAATCTAGATAAAGTTTGTGTACATGCAACTCATTTGGAAGAAAGAGGGAAAAATGGTCCTCAAGAGGGAAGCAACAAGCCATTTTTTACTGGAGACAAAGGAAAGAGGAAATTCAAAGGAAATGGAAAGAACAATGCTCCAGTCAAGAAAGAAGGAGAAAAACTCTCATGTAAGCAATGTTCAAAAGATGGCCATGATCAAGACCATTGTTGGAAACTTCATCCTGAAATGAGACCCAAAACATTCAACAACAAAACTATACCAAATACTGTTGCAACTACACAACATGATTTAAGATCTAATTCAGGAGATGAAATAAAAATCACAGCCATGGGTTTTCAATGTAAGGACTCTATTGCTAGTGCTAGTTCTTCAA
>JASDQU010109282.1:9307-37521 GCA_032191745.1 Picea mariana
AATTTCCCTTGGAGTTGCAAAGGTATGTCGTAAATGTTTGAGTTGAAATTAATTGGGTAATTAGCATCAATAATTAAACCATGGATCATATCCTCAATCTCATGAAGCATATGGACCACATTTTGGAGCATATCCTCAATATTAAAACTATGTATATTAATAATGAATTATGAATGAAGTATATTAATATTAAGCACATATTATATTTAGGTGCATCTCATATTTAAGCCCTTCTCTCTTTCCTTGCATGGGAGGCCAATAACACATTGTTCTTGCAAGGGAATTTGAATGAACTTCTAATAAAGTCAGTATATTTATTAGTAAAGGTTAATAGTGAAGGAAATACAATTGCATTTCAACATATTATAAATTATGAATGCAAGTTACAATTACTTGAGATTGTTCACAATGATGTTGTTTGTAGGTTGTTTCCACTCACCTTTGAAGAAGAAGAAACTTGTGGAATTGGTATAAGATATTAATATCGTCTTAGAGAGACGATAGTTATGTATTTCTGATTATTTAATTGTTTTTCTAATTTCTTAATCTATTAATTTCCATGCTTTTTGTAATTTTATATTTTAATTAAAAACATTGACCTAATTTATATGAACTGCCTTATTAAATTGCAAAAAAATAATTAATATGGAACCCATAGACAATTAAAACCCCACACAATCACATGAAGGAGTAGAAAACCCCAGCCCATCACAACCACCAAACATAAACACACAAATTGATGAGGATTTGAGCACTTTGAGATTGCATGTCAATGAATTAAGGGGTACAAGAGAGCCTAGCTAGGTGTCATTGTCTACTTCATTGGATTCCATTGTATCATCCATTGCAAATTTCCAAGGTAAAATAACCAGTATTTCTGAATATAGGGCTAGGATGTTCGATTATTACAGGACTCAAACTTGATAAAAACCAAGTTAGAGACTTGAATAATTCAAAACAAGATTTTATGTCTTTATTTATTGATCCTAGATCTAGAGTACAACCAAGTTTCAACAAGAAATGTATTTGTATGGACTGGTGCATCCATTCATAATTTCTTGATAACTAGATGGAGATATGGTTCATGGTATTTGATAAACCTTCCTGAAATAACATGGAGATTCCTTATATTTCTTGGGGAAATTATGGGAGGAATTCATTTTGGGTCACCCTGTGAACTACTTCGACATTAGTGATTTTGATGCAGGAGCATCGCTGACTCATCAAGCAAGCCAGCGCAGAAGCGGAGGACAGCTGGACAAGCCAGCGTAAATTTTGAAAAGAATGCTTTGGAATTGTGCGTGATTTTAAATAATGTCATTTAAGAAGAGGCACCTTTGTATATTGTAATGGACCTTTAGCAAACATCTCTCGTCCTTTAGTAGATAGATGACATTTAAAATAGTTAATGCAGGTAGATAGGATTTTAATTCTAGATTAGACTGTTTTAGAAAGGAGGGAGAACGGATATAGACACCCTCATTGTATCATTGTAACATAAGCCTAAGCATAGAACAGAAAAAGAAGAGCAAGAGAAAACAGAGAACTGTATAGAGAACACCCATGTACTGATATTTGAATTAATAGAAGAAGCTTTGGTTCAAATTCATGGTTTTGTGTCTGATTCTCGGTGTATTGATGTTATGCTCATGAATGTTTGTTTCCTGTTATACATTTGCTTTTATATGTTGTGTATATGATTTCATGTATGAAGTGAAGTCTAAAAGGGAGATGGAATGAGTTTCAATTGTTTCTCTATTTGAGCCAGAGAATTCCTGCAAGGAGTGCAGTCGAATTGTCCGCAATGAGTGTGTTGACAGGGGGGTTCAAATAGAGATAGCTTTTGTTCTCATTTCCTCGAAGGTGTAGTTGGGCATAGAGCTGTGCAAGGAGTGCGCAGGCCAGGCAAAAGTCTCAGGGTTGTGAACCTGAGTGAATCGTGGAAGGACTACTGTTGTAGGTGTGCGCAGAGTCGAGAGACTTCATCACTTAAACGGAGTTGAAGTGTTGCCACAGGGAGTGCATGCAAGGAGTCTCTTCTAAGGCTGAGAGTCATAGAAATCTCAGGAAGGATAGACCTTCGAGGTTGTCGCAGAATAGCGTAGACATGTTGTGCTTGGAAGGCTTGCAAGAAGTATTGCAAGTCTCGCGCAAGCGAACGGGTTCTGCAGAGGAATACTTCGTCATTCCGTGGATTACGAAAGGAAGAGCGGATGGTCAAAATCCTATGAGGAGATTTTGCGAAGTTTCGAAGGTCGTTAGATCTTGCGGAGGTGAAAGGGGTTTATGGCGAGAACGTTCAAAATATTCCAAGCTTAGGAGAGGTGGAGCCGTTGATCAGGACAACGAGGTTTGTTAGATTCACACGCATATCGTGGATCGGGGTTTCGTGAGTCGAAGGTCCAATTTGTTGCAAAAAGAATCACGATATCGTGATACGCGATATCCCGACAACCAAAGGGTAGTGTTCAGGCCACAAGAAGTTAGTGGAGGATAGGTGGCATACTGTAACGGAGTTCGGGGAAAGTAAAGTCCCGAAACCCTTGGCATCAGGATTCGCGATCCCGCAAAATCTGAAATCCCAATGAGGAGACGGGACCATTGAATAGTCAAACCACGTGTGCATCGGAGTATCGTCACATCAGGGTTCGGGGTTTGGTGAATCCATCTGTTAGATATCGCGAGGGGAAAAATCACGATAGGAGAAATCCCGATAGAGGAAAGAAAAAAAGGTCAGCGTTGACCAGGTATTAGGTTTCGTGGATTTGTAAACCAAAAGGTCGACCACTGAACTCGCGAAACTGTGAGTTTCGATTTCCCGATAAGTAAAGGGAGGGAAGTCGCGTGAGGAGATCTGTGGGTGCATAATTTATCGATAGGGAAATAGAAGAACCTTGGAGTTCTTCGGGCCGAGAAAGAGAAGATCCTCTGTGTGCGTGTGGACCTTCTGACCTGTGGGTGGTGAAGGGGCTGCGTTGCTATTAGTTTGGTATCAGAGTGGGAAAATTTCTTTGCTTTCTGTAGCAGAGAAATGAAATTCACCATGCCACCAAGGAGAGAAAGACAATCACCTGATCCAGAGGATAGGGAGGTACGACGAAGAGGAAGGTAGGTAACCAATCCAAAAATGGAGAGACAAATGTGTGATCTTCGAGCAAGACTTGAAGACATGGAGACAGTGCAAAGATGCACAGCGAATGCAGGGGATCTCAGTGATTCCGAGAGAGGGATTGAGGCTAAACATGAAGAGGAAGTTGCAGCTGAAGATGCATCAAACGAGTGTTTGATCAGAGCTATCGCCAGGATGGGTGTGAAAGAAAAGATGGACATTCTATTTTACGAGGGAAATCTGGATGCAGAGGAACTACTAGATTAGATTAGAGATCTAGATACTTACTTCGACTATGAAGATGTTGAAGAGGACAAGAAAGTCAGGCATGTTGTCACGTGCTTGAAAGTACATGCAACATTGTGGTGGGACGAGCTACAAGAAGATAGATGCTGCAAGGGCAAGTAGGAAATCAAGAGTTGGGATCGAATGATTGCAAAGATGAAGGAAAAATTCATCCCAAGAGATTATCAAATCACTCTGTTCAGGAGGATGCAGAACCTGAGACAGAAGCTGATGACAGTGAAGGAATACATGGAGGAATTCTATCGACTGAACACCAGGGAAGGTCATCGGGAGAGTGATGATGAGAAGGTTGCCAGATACATGAATGGCCTAAGATATGATATCTAGGATGAGATGAGCATGGTAACCATCTGAACGGTGGAGGATGATTATCAGATGGCTCTAAAAGCTGAAGAGAAGTTGGGCCGTAAGCAAGATCAACGAGGGTGAAGTAGGAGCCAACCCAGAGGCAAGGCAGTTGCCCAGGAAAGAAACCAGAAGCCTAAGGACGACTGGAAAAAGCCTCAGACTTGAACCGAGAGAGGTGGAAGTTCACAGCGAGGGAAACATGCTGAGAAAAGAGAACAACATAATGAAAAGAGCAGAGGATATGCTGACAACAACACTTTTTCTCGTACTAGAGGCAGAGGAAGAGGAAGAGGTGGAGTAATCACATGTTTCACATGTGGAAAGAATGGGCACAAGTCTTATGAGTGTCTAGAGAAAAAGAAGGACATCGGAGAAGATCACATCACCAAAGCACAGAGGTGGGATGTTGAGGAAGAAGATGCAGAAGGCGAAAGATCGCTTATGATGCGAAAAGTCCTTTTGACACCCGAGAAGGAGGTGGAAAGCTCAGTCCAAAGGACCAGAATTTTTAGGACTACTTGCAAGACCAAAGACAGGGTGTGCAAGGTCATTATTGATAGTTCTAGCATGGATAATCTCATATCCACAGAGATGGTAGAGACACTGGAGCTGGAGACGACTGACCATCCAAGCCCATACAAAGTTTCGTGGCTACAGAAAGAACACCAAGTAATTGTTACTAAACAATGCTTGGTTGAATTCAAAATAGGAGGATATAATGATAAGATTTTGTGTGATGTCATTCCTATGGATGTTTGTCATCTATTGTTGGGTAGACCATGGAAATATGACAGAAATGTGATTCATGATGGGAGAATGAACACATATACACTAGAGAAGAATGGGAGAACCCATATGTTGCTTCCGATAAAGGATAAGAAGGTGAAGCCGGAGCTAAGCAACACAATACTTCTCATGAGTGGGAAGGAGCTTCTTACTGAAGTTAAGAAGAAAGAAGATCCACAATTCTTTGTGGTCAAAAAGCCAAGGATTGTTCCAACTAGCACAAGAGTGGACGATCTACCAGAGGAGATTCAGGAACTACTGGAAGAGTTTGTTGATATTGTGGTGGATGAATTACCTCATTCGTTGCCACTGATGAGGAGTGTGATTCATCATATAGACCTCATACCAGGGGCCATTTTTCTGAATAAAGCCACATACAGGTTGATGCCGCAGGAAAATGAAGAGGTTAAGAAGCAGGTCCAGGAGTTATTGGACAAAGGATTAGTTAGGGAAAGCTTGAGTCTGTGTGCTATTCCGACAGTACTCAGTCCAAAGAAGGATGGCGGTTGGAGAATGTGTACCGACTCAAGAGTAATCAATAAGATAACCATCAGGTACATATTTCCATTTCCAAAGATGGATGATCTAATGGATTGCTTGAGTGGGGCAAAATACTTTTCAAAGATAGATCTGAAAAGCAGGTATCACCAGATTCGCATGAGAGAAGGCGATGAATGGAAGACATCATTCAAAACCAATGAAGGGTTGTATGAATGGCTAGTCATGTCATTTGGCTTGAAAAATGTGCCAAGTACCTTTATGAGGTTGATGAACGAAGTCCTAAGGGAGTTCATCGAAAAATTGGTCATCGTATATCTGCATGATATACTAATTTTCAGCAAGACCAAGGCTGAACATCTGAAGCATTTGGCTATTGTAAGGAAGAAGCTACAGCAAGAGAAGTTGTTGATAAACATGAAGAAATCCTCATTTATAAAAATAGAGCTCATTTACTTGGGTTTTGTTATTTCAGAAAATGAGTTGAGGATGGATCAAGATAAAGTAGAAGTGATAAAGAATTGGCCATCACCGAGAAATGTATTCGAGGTGAGAAGTTTTCACGGGTTAGCTAGTTTCTACTGGAAGTTCATCAGGAATTTCAGTGGAATCAGTGCAGCGATAATGGATAAAGTCAAGAAAAGACATAAATATTTTCACTGGATAGTGGAGGCTGAAAAGAGCTTCAATCTGTTGAAGCGAAGATCACGGAACAACCGGTTTTGGTGTTGCCGGATTTCCAGAAAACATTTCAGGTGTAATGTGACACGAGTGGGTTTTCCATAGTAGCGGTCTTGAGTCAGGAGGACAGACGAATTGCATATTTCAGCGAGAAGCTGAATGAGGCAAAATTGAAGTACTCCATGTATGATAAGGAGTTTTATGCTATCATCCAGGCACTGAAGAAGTGGAGGCATTACTTAATCCCAAAAGAGTTTGTATTGTATAGTGATAACCACACATTATAGTTTGTGACTCAATAGGAGAAGTCGAATCAGAGACATGTAAAATGGGTAGAGTATATGCAGAATTTCACATTTGTGATTAAAAACATTTTGGGTACTGTTAACAAAGTGGCTGATGCTTTGAGCAGGAAGTATTTGTTTTTGTAGGAGTTCTGAGTCAAGACCTTAGGTTTTGATGATCTCAGGGACATGAACAGACATGATCCAGACTTTAAGGAGGTGTATGAAGAAGCTGAGAATCCATTTCTCGGAGATAGAAGCCAATGGATGGACTAAATGATCCAGGAAGGATTGCTATTTTGAGGTAATAAATTGTGCATTCTGAATTGCTCCATGAGGGAGAACATGCTAAAGGAGAAACACAGTGGTGGATTGGCTGGACATTTCGGTCATGACAAGACATTTGTGAAGCTGAACGAATCATACTTTTGGCCAAGGATATGGTTAGAGGTTAAGAGGTTCATTGACAGATGTTGAATTTTCCAGCATTCAAAGGGAAGGAAGCAGAATGCAGGTTTTTATCAGCCATTGCCCATACCAGAGAGACCGTGGGAGGTGATAAGCATGGATTTCGTATTGGGATTGCCAAGGACACAAAGAGGATTTGATTCAATATTTGTGGTAGTGGATAGGTTTTCTAAAATGGCACATTTTATCCCATGCCAGAAGACCAACGATGCGACTCACATCGCAAATTTGTTTTTCAAGAAGGTCATTCGACTTCATGGGTCGCCGAAAAGCATAGTTTTGGACAGAGACACCAAATTCAAAGGGCATTTTTTAAGGACCTTATGGAAGAAGCTGGGGACTAATTTGATGTTTAGTTCAACTTATCATCCTCAGACGGATGGATAGACGGAAGTGGTCAACAGAAGTCTGGGAGACTTGCTGAGGAGCCTGGTGGCGGAGCACCACAACCAGTGGGATAACATATTACCACAAGCAGAGTTTGCATACAATGACTCAGTGAATCAGAGTACAGGAAAGATTCCATTTTAGGTTGTTTATGGCATGCATCCGAGAGGAGTTTCTGAACTGAGGGATTCAAAACAGACTGCTACTAGCAGCGCTAGTGCAGAAGAGTTCGCCGAGGTGATGAAGGAACTTCACAGCTGAGTGAAGGAGCGGTTGCAAAGTTCAAGTCAGGAGTATAAGCGTAGAGAAGACCAGCATAGGAGACAACTTCAGATTGAAGTTGGTGATCTAGTTCTAGCACATTTGAGGAAGGAAAGGTTCCCAATAGGAGCATACAATAAGTTAAAGATGAAGAAAATTGAACCATGTAAGGTCTTGAGAAAATTCAGAGAAAATGCTTATGAGATCGAATTACTGGATGGGATCGGAATATCTCCGATATTCAATGTCGCATATTTATACCCATATAGGGCTAGGGAAACAAACACTGGAACTGAGAAGCTAGTGATCCAATGGATGAAACAATTGCCAGTTGTAGAGAAGTCGCAGATGGAATGCATACTGGACAAGAGAGTGGGTAAGAAAACCAGGCGAAAGCAATACTTCGAGTATCTGGTTAAGTGGAAGAATCATCCAGTTGAAGATGCCAGCTGGGAGAATGAAGCGGAGATATAGAAGCATGGACAGATCATGCAGGAGCTCATGGACAGGAGCCCATGAAATTTTTCAAGCCGAGGAGTATGATGCAGGAGCATCGCCGACTTAGCAAGCAAGCCAGCGTGGAAGCGGAGGATAGCTCGACAAGCCAGTGCAAATTTTGAAAAGAATGCTTTGGAATTGTGCGCGATCTTAAATAAAGTCATTTACGAAGAGGCACCTATGTATATTGTAATGGACCTTGAGAATATAGCTCTCATCCTTTAGTAGATAGACGACATTTAAAATAGTTAATGCAGGTAGATAGGATTTTAATTCTAGATTAGACTATTTTAGAAAGGAGGGAGAACGGATATAGACACCCTCATTGTATCATTGTAACATAAGCCTAAGCATAGAACATAAGAAGAAGAGCCAGATCAAACAGAGAACTGTATAGAGAACACCCATGTACTGATATTTGAATTAATAGAAGAAGCTTTGGTTCAAATTCATGGTTTTGTGTCTGATTCTCGGTGTATTGATGTTATGCTCATGAATGTTTGTTTCCTGTTATACATTTTCTTTTATATGATGTGTATATGATTTCATGTATGAAGTGAAGTCTGAAAGGGAGATGGAATGAGTTTCAATTGTTTCTCTATTTGAGCTAGAGAATTCCTGCAAGGAGTGCAGTTGAATTATCTGCAAGAAGTGCGTTGACAGAGGGGTTCAAATAGAGATAGCTTTTGTTCTCATTTCCTCGAAGGTGCAGTTGGGCACAGATCCATGCAAGGAGTGCGCAGGCCAGGGAAAAGTCTCAGGGTTGCGAACCTGAGTGAGTCATGGAAGGACTGTTGCTGCAGGTGTGTGCAGAGTTGAGAGACTTCATCACTTAGACAGAGTTGAAGTGTTGTCACAGGGAGTGCATGCAAGGAGTCTCTTCTAAGGCTCAGAGTCATAGCAAGCTCAGGAAGGATAGACCTTCAAGGTTGTCACAGGATAGCGTAGACAAGTTGTGCTTGGAAGGCTTGCAAGAAGTATCACAAGTCTCGCGCAAGCGAATGGGTTCCACAGAGGAACACTTCATCATTCCATGGATTATGAAAGGAAGAGAGGACAATTGAAATCCTCCGAGGAGATTTTGTGAAGTTTCGAACGCTGTTAGATCTTGCGGAGGTGCAAGGGGTTTATGGCGAGAACGTTCAAAATATTCCAAGGTCAGAAGAGGTGGAGCCGTTGATCAGGACAACGAGGTTCGTTAGATTCACACGCATATCGTGGATCGGGGTTTCGTGAGTTGAAGCTCCAATTTGTTGCAACAAGAATTGTGATATCGTGATACGCGATATCTCGACAACCAAAGGGTAGTGTGCGGGCCACAGGAAGTTAGTGGAGGACAGGTGGCATACCGTATCGTAGTTCGGGGAAAGTAAAGTCCTGAAACCCTTGGCATCAGGATTCGCGATCCCGCAAAATCTGAAATCCCAATGAGGAGACGAGACCGTTGAATAGTCAAACCACGTGTGCATTGGAGTATCGGCACATCGGGGTTCGGGGTTAAGTGAATCCATCTACTAGATATCGCGAGGGGAGAAATCGCGATAGGAGAAATTCCGATAGAGGAAAGAAAAAAAGGTCAGCATTGACCAGGTATCGGGTTTCGTGGATTGGTAAACCAAAAGGTCGACCACTGAACTCACGAAACCACAAGTTCCGATTTCCCGATAAGTAAAGGGAGGGAAGTTGCATGAGGAGATATGTGTGTGCATAATTTCCCAATAGGTAAATAGAAGAACCTTGGAGTTCTTCGAGCCGAGAAAGAGAAGATTCTCTGTGTGCACGTGGACCTTTCGACCTGCGGGTGGTGAAGGGGCCGCGCTGCTATCAGATTTCTAGGGGATGGTTCAAGGGCCTAGCAAGAGAGAGAACATGATAGGTGTGACCCTATGCTAGGTCCTCATCTTCCTAGGTAAAGACCTAACCCCTACCGAAAATCCTCCCATTGTAGAGGGCATCTAGAAAGCACATGTATCTTTATCGGTGTTGACTCGGATTCTTGTGTAGCATGGGCATTTTGTTGCATTATCTTGGAAGAAGGTTCATGTCAGCGATGTTGGCAGAGGGGTCAAACCTTCAAACCCTACAACATAGTGTGGTGAGGAGAGGGCACATGTAAAAATAAATCGTTCATGTGATCCTAAAATATTCTCGATTTGTGGACAGAGTTGATATGGGCTAATGGAGGCTAGTGGACATCAGAACTTCATGAAGGAGGTTAGTATATTCTTAACCATCTCTATGTTATTCATCGTTGTATATTTATATAGTATTATGTGTAGTTATTTTCATATCTTATTGTATGATGTTTTGCAGTTGTTATGCCCCTATAATAGACCCTCTACGCCGATAAATGCATCAATGTCTATACCCACCATTGATGCAAAAATAGAGGCAACATATTTATTCAGTGTACTGCATACACAAGTATGTGTCACATTTCATAAATTCACATTCTGGCATCCTCAAATATAATGTTCTTGGGTTTCTACAAGTTACAGTACCACACGATGATGTGTAATGTCCATCTAGGATGGAAATGTCACCACCTTCATAGGTATCATTTGTTGATTTAAGTCTCAATTAAATATCAATTTTTTTGTATTTATGTTGTTGAGTTTTACAATTTGGTACCAATAACAATATTATTAATATGTATGTAGGTTGTTGATCTTTTATATCGTTACAGGACTAGACCAGTCCTTGGGAAACGTGCCACAGATTTTGGGTTACCTTTTTCCAATCCAATAGTTATACCATATCTTGTACAACCTATGAGGGTTCATCATCACTCAACCCCACCATATTTCATACTAAATGCATCCTCAGTGGCTGCACCCATAGGCCACCCACCTGCACCACCTCTTCCATCGCATCCATCCATAGTGGATTCACCTATATGCCACCCACCTGCAACACCATTTCCATATAAGCCATACATTGAGGCTGCCACAATAGATGTTTCCTTGGATAAGGTTTTACAGTCAAGTGTTCCACCTGCTAGCTAATCTCCATCATTTCCGTAGTCATTCATGGTGAGATAATGTGTTTATGATCAATTTTTATGTATCATGAATGGAATTGGTTTTATGCATATTTGTTTAAATTTCATTATTTGATCCTTGTAACTGGCGTAAGGTGGCATCGCTGAGATATTAGGGTTGAAGAGGAGGGTAACATTGTTATGACCTAAGGGGAGCATACATAGGGATAAATGTATATGATATGACCCCAATGGGGGGAATATATGGGCCTAAATGTACATGTAATGTGTAAATATATATGTAATAGGGTCAGACTAGTATTAAAGGGGCCTCATGTGCAAGTGTGAATAGGTATATATAGAGATCATGTATTCTTCATTGTAGACCTGTGAATCGTGATGTATGAATGTATTTGGTTATTATGTGAAACAACCTACAGACAACATCATACATCAATTACATCATACATCAAATATATTCATACATTCATATATTCACATAATACATTACATAATACATTGGTTACTTTACCAAATGTGAAATGTATTATTAAATAATTTACATAATAAGTTACATAATAACTCCTTAGATAAGTTACATAATAACTCCCAAATTATTTAATTAGGAGTTATTATGTAACTTATCTATCTTGGAGTTGTGCTCCACACTCACATTCTATACATGGTGTGTAATTCTTTTCTTTTATGATAATTTAATCATGTGGATTATTGCATTTGGAATCAAAGCACCAATCCTAGGGTTTTGCTACCTCAAGCAAGTGACCTTGGAATTTTCACTATAACTATTTTTCTGGTTCACTTCAAAAATTGAAAATTGGAGGAAAGATAGAAGACATATCAAGGTACCTATAGTACAAATTCAGCTTCCGGTTAGTTGTACAATTGGATATATACCCTATGGAATACAAGGTTTCTATGTATCCCTATAACTAGTCTCAAATAGGTGTCCCAGGTAAAAAATTCCTAAATTCTACATAGAGGATCCCAATTCCATGGGACCAATTGCATTAGAAAAATTACAGTGGGTAGTCTTTTGTCTGTGAGTTTCAGAATCAGATATAAAATATTGGGTGCATGTAATTCTATAAAATTTCTCTCCCTAGAATAGGAAACAATTCAACAGGGTTTGGTAAAGTTACCATAACTTTTATTTGGCACATCAAATTTTTGTCATACCTGTGGAATTGTAAAGAATACATTTCAGAGTACTAAAGGTCTTAAGTTCAGACTCAGAAGTGATGAAATTTCATAGATACAATAGAAGGAAGGATATCTAGGAGGACAGACTCCAAATCAGGGTTTCAAAGGCCTGTTCACTTAAAACTATCATATTGTTTGATTAGGATGTCTGATTGAGTTGATTCAAAATCCATTGGAAATAAAAAAACATAGAAGAGAATATTGGAACAATGATTATAACTACTTGAGATCATTTGAGGTTGTGATTTGAGGTTTGGGTTAGACCTCAATTATGAATCAATGACAATACCTAGCTTTAGTGGAGATGAATATAAAGATGAAATTAGCCCTATGGAATGGTTAAGGACGGTAAAGGAATATCATATGAGGAATGGTATAATTCCTTGAGGGGAATTTTTTCCTTTTTTTGGGTAGATCTCATAAGTGGTGGAGAAGACATGATGAATATACTAGATTCCACTCCACATGGGAAGAATTTGAAAAACTCTTCTCACATAAATGGATTAGGGATACAAAAAAGGAGGAATTGTATAGAATTCAATATGAATTAAAAGAATCAAACGAAGAGATTAATAAGAAGGGTGAGGAGATATCTAAGATATGATTCCTTAATGATTCACTCATTAATGAGGTTAAGAACATAAAGAAAGAAAATAGTAGTAAATCAAAGTGGGAAAATGATGATTCAAGGAAATATTTGAAAAAGAAAGACAAAAAAGATATGTAGATTATGAAACCATAATAAAAAAATAATATATGAGGTTAAGATATTGAAAGAATAAAGGAAGAATTGTCAAAATCAAGAAGAAACAAGGATCTTGGATGAAGAATCTACCAAAAAATTGGAAGAGGAAATTTGCAAGAAGGTTGAGGAATCCTTAAATACAGATGAAGTAAAATAAGAAATGCAAGACGGAATTGAAGGAGGACATTATAATTTGATAAATGGGGTCATATCACAGCTTCAAAAATAGAAAGAAGACAAGATTGAAGAAGGTCACCAGAAGATACTTGAACAATTTTAACTCCATCTAGAGGATGTACATGCCAAATATGATGGTATTATATCCAAGGCTAGAAAAATCAAAGAGAAAAAAAGGAAGATAGATGATTCCATCGTACTTGAAATAATTTAGATGAAATGCACATGCAGAGTGAAGAAAAAACATCAAAAGTGGAACTATATTGACACCCTCATTACCAAAAAACATTTCAAGGTAGACAAGAATGTCGATATCAACATTATGAAAGAAGAAGATGGAATACTTGTCAATATTCATGGAACAAGGCATCACAAAACTACTATTCAACAATTTATTACCAAAGATAAAAAACCACTACAAATTGGAGAAGCTACAACAAAAATACATGGAATCAAAGGAAAGAACATTACGAAACAACTAGCAACCAAAGATTAATACCAAAAATAATTTATTTTGGATGGATAGATCATCATCAATGGAATAAAGAAAGAATGGACATAAGAAAATCATATTACATGGTTTCATCACATGTGAATCCTTTAATTGAAAAGCTTTGAGGACAAAGATTTTTGAAGGAGGGTACTATGTTATGACCCAAGGGGAGCATACATAGGGCTAAATGTATATGATATGACCCCAAGGGGGGGGAATATATGGGCCTAAATTTACATGTAATGTGTAAATATATATGCAATAGGGTTGGCCTAGTAGTAAATAGACCTCATGTCCAAGTGTGAATAGGTATATATAGAGATAATGTATTAATTATTCTAGACATGTGAATTGTGATGTATGAATGTATTTTGTTATTTGTGGGAGTTCCCCAATTATTTAAGGAGTTATTGTATAACTTATCCATCTTGGAGTTTTTCTCCACACTCACAATCTGTACATGGTGTGTACTTCTATTTCTTTATGATAATTTAATAATTTGGATCATTACATACATCCTCGTGATTGTCAATATCATATCCAGTGAGTTTTCTTACGTTGAATTACAAAGTATCATTTTGTAAGTATTTTGATTAGTGTTGGAAAAAAACTTACAAGATTGTTGTTTCATTGTCCAGTATCCAAAGTGACAAACCATGCCCACACACAAAACTACTCGAGCTTATTCTTTGATTAAGAGAATATGTAAGGTAACATATGTGATAAATTATGCAAAAACAAGAATATTTAGAAATTATCAAGGGAAAATCAAAATATTGAGAGAGAAATACCAGAAATAATACCTTTATTAAAAAACAATAATGTTGGTCACTTACCTCTTCGAGGGGGGAACCTCTAGAAGAGAAAATATATATTACAATGCTTTCTCCAAAAAATATTTCTCATACCTCCTACTCTTATTTATACTAATTCTATCTTCTAAAGAACATTCTAGAGGAAGATCTTTTTAGAAGCAGAATCTTCTATTAGGTCTTCTTACATTGAATTGTTCACATTTATTTAATAAGTCTTATTGCATAATTTAATCCTTTATTACATGGAAAATATATCATAATAAATAATGACCAACTAAGAGGGGTTAGGATTGGATTGTAACATGCCCTTCTCCTTCAAAAGTAGCATTGTTCTCAAGGACGAAGATGTGGAAACTATTGTAGTATGGTCGTTGGTTTCCAAGTTGCATCCTCTGGAGATGTGTCCTTCCACTTGATCAAAACGTCTTTGATAGTTTGACCATGAAAGTGACATTCATGCATATTGAGGATGGATTTTGGTTGCATCCAAATGGAGCCTTCTTCATCCAATTCAGGCAAGATGGTTTGAACCCTGCAATTCTGACCCACAACTTTCTTCAAATAGAAAACATGGAACACCAAATGTATTTTGGAGGCAGCTAGAAGTCCAAAATTTTAGGAAACATGACCAATATGTTTGATAATTTGATAGGGTATATAAAATTTGGGTGCCAACTTGTGGTGGCCATGGAATTTGAGTGAGGTTTTCTTGTAAGGTTGGAGTTGGAGGAACACCTTATCACCTTCTTGGAAAACCCTTTTAGAACACTGTTGTTCGTCTTGTTGCTTCATAGGATTTTGGGCCACGTGGAGGTTATCCTTCAAATATGCAAGGGTAGCTACTCTACCTTGCAACAACTTATGAATATCCTAGACCTTTGATGTGCTTGAAAGATATGAAGTTATTGTAGGTGTTTTTTGTCCATACACCATTTCATATGGTGTCATTTTGGTTGTTGTATGATAGGAAGTGTTGTACCACCATTTTTCCAATGGTAACCATTGCACCCACTGATGTTGTTTGTTCGAGGAAAAACAACACAAGTAGGTTTCCAAAAAATTATTGACAACTTCCGTTTGGCCATCCATCTAGGGGTGGTATGTTGTGCTCATGTTCAATTGTGTGCCCTATAATTTAAACAATTCTTTCCAAAATGTGTTGGTGAAATTTGGGTCATGATCAAACATAATGAATGTTGGCATGCCATGGAGTTTGAAAATATTATCAATGAAAACTTGTGCTACAATAGTGGGTGTAGAGGGGTGTTTTAATGCACAAATTTGTGCATACTTTGGGAGATGATTTACCACAACCATGATGATTGACATGTTACCCACTTTTGGAAGGCCCACAGTAAATTCCATGGAGATGTCACTCCAAATAGAAGATGCAATGGGTAATGAATGTATATCGCCTAGGGTCTTGAAACTTTCAAATTTATTGTGTTGGAAAATATCACATTCAATGACAAAGGTAAGGATGTCCTTCTTCATTCCTTCCCAGAACAAATTATGGCAAGCACAAGAATATGTATTTTGGAATCATGAGTGACTTGCAATAGTAGATGAATGCAACTCATTTAATATCTTGGGCTTCAGTACTAAAGTAGGAGACAGAACCAATAACTCCTTATATAAGAGGATATTTTTTTCCAAGTGTGGTCGATGGGTGGGTTAGGGTCCTCTTGAAGTCACTGAATTACCTGTGATATGGTTGGGTGGTTATCCACTCTTGTCGAACTTCCTCAATCCAATTAGGAAATGATAATGATAAGATAAAGAGGGAACATTCATCCTCATATTGTCTTGACAACACATCTTCCACTACATTGTAATTTCATTTTTTATATATGATCTCATAATCATATCTTGACATTTTGGTCAACCACATGTTCTGTTTTGGGGAGGATAACCTCTACTCTAGGAAATACTTCAGAATATGGTAATTTGTTTTGATATGAAAATGACATCCCAATAGATATGGTCTCCAAGTGTGAAAATCATGGATAACGGCCATCATTTCCTTTTCATATGTAGATTTTCCCAAATTGCATCCATTCAAATCTTGGCTAGTGAAAGCAAAGGTTCTACCTTCTTGTGTTAGAAATGAACTAATACTAGTGCTGGAAGAATCAGATTCCACAACAAAATTATCATTGAAATCAGGGGCTTCTAAGATGGGGGTAGTGTACATGGCCTACTTTAAATATGTGAAGGCCTTCTCTACTACCAGTTTCTAATGAAATTCATTCTTCTTAAGAAGGTCTATTAATGTTTGGGAAATTTTCCATAATGGTGGACAAATTTCCTGTAATATCCTGTGAGGCCCAGGAAACCTTGAAGGAATTTCAATATCATGGGTCTCAACCAATCCTTCATGGATTGAATATTTTTTAGGTCTTCTCTTACCCCCTCATGGCCCACAATGTGTCCCAAGTATTTGGCCTCGCTTTCCCCAAAAGAACACTTGTAATTTTTGACAAACAATTTATTGTCCTATAATAATTGGAGTAATTTGTCCACATGGTGTAGATTGGCATCCTAGGTGCATATCTAAATGAGGATGTCATTGAAGAAAACAAAAAAAAACTTATGAATATAATGCTTCAAGATTTTATTCATGGGAATTTTGAAGGTATATGGGGAAAATTGCAAAGTCCAAAAGGCATTACCAAGAATTCATAATGGCCTTCATGAGTTCAGAAAGAGGTATTTGGAATATCTGATTCATTCATCCAAATCTACTGATAGCATGGGAAAATATCTAATTTTGTGAAGAAGCAGGCACCCTGGAGATCATCCAATAGATCATCAATGACAATAATGGGAAACTTATCCTTAATGGTCAATTTATTAAGGGTGAAAAAATATGGACACATTTGCCAAGAACCTTATTTTTTTAAGACCATCACAACATGGGATGAATCTGAACTAGTAGTTGGATGAATTACACCAGCTGACAGTAATTCCTGCACTATTTTTTCTATTTCATTTTTTTGATAAAATGGGTACCGATAGGGGCATACATTGGGGAGTTGGCTGCCTAGAAGGAGAGGGATGTTGTGATCATGATCACCCCAGGAGGGGGGTAAGTTTATAGGTGTCTCAAATAACTTGTGGTGCTTTTCCAAGACTAGTTACAGATCAATATGTAATGTTGGAGATAATTGATCACGTATCTAGATGGAATTAGTGTGAGAAATCACACCATGGTGGATTTTCTTCAAGAGTTTCTCCATATGGAGAGAACTGATAATTTATGGGGAGCCAACTTGTAGGCCTTGAAGAGTATAGGTGTAAGAATATTAAGTAAATCCCATATATAACTCCTGATAATCCATGGTAATAGTTCCTAGAGTGTGAATCCATTCAACATCCAAGAAAATATCACAACCACCCATGGAAATGGAAAACATTTGATTTTTCAGGTTATAATCACCCATTTGGAGTTTGATATTCTCACAGTGGCCCTCACATTCATTTTACCACCATTAGCTATGAGAATTTGAAAATTAGAAACTATTCTAAAAACAAAATTGACATCCTTAATGATCCTGTGATGAATAAAATTATGGATGCTACCACTATCATTCAACACCAATACCAACATATGTTTTATGTAGCCCTTGATATTTAATGTTTGTGGAGAAGAAATACCCATGAGGGCATGGAGAGATACAACAAGTTCCTCTAGTTCCATGGGAGATGTGACTAGATATGGGATGGGGGAAGTTGGTTGTGTGTCCTCTGAGTCTAGGGCCTCACCTGATAAGATTTTCTCAAAGGAGGTGGAAGTTAACCCACCAATATGGAAGAAATTTTGTTAACAACATTTATGGCCTGGTGAATACTTTTCATCACAGTAATAGAAAAGTTGTTTCTTCCAAAATTCAATCATTTATGTGGGAGTTGCCTTCTAGACCTTCAAAGTTTGGTCTGGAGCAGGGGTATCCCCTAGATGAGGGAAGTTGGGAACTGCAAAATGAAGGGGTTGGGAATCAATAATTGTCTCACCCTCCAATGCTAATTTTGATTCCTACAACTAGGTAACAGGATGGTGCATGCAAACATGAGCCCAAATGATGTCCTTTAAGCCAATGAGGAAGAATTCAAGATAGAACCCATCAGATAATCCCTTAGTTTTGATAGCCAACTATGCAAATGTTGTGATGAAGTATGTTATTGACCCTGTTTGTTTCATCATAGTGAGACGTCCCAAAAAATGAGATTCCCTGTGAAAATAGGCACAAACATCTTTGGTGAACATGGTCCAGTTTGGTTGTCTTAGATAACATTTCTTATTCCATTTCCACCATTTCCATATTTGTTGATCCAAGTACAGAACCCTGACATGGAGTTTAGTCTCATCAACCTGAATTTCATGGAGGGAGAAGTAGTGTTCCATTTGGGATACCCATCCAACCGGGTTTGATCCATAAAAGTTATGCATATCAACTTTGGGTACTTTATTCCAAGAATTTGGAGAGCACCAAGGGGAGTGGGGAAGATGAGTATTCTCATAATGGGAAGAATGAGTAACCTTAGAGTGGTACTCCTAGTGCTTAACCTTGATGTAAAATAGAAGGTCTTGGACTTCTTGGTTGTGGTAATTAAGGTTCTGGGTGAGGGAGTGTAAGCTCTAGTTGAGGGATTTCATGCATTGGTCCATGTTCTCAGGCATGTTGGTTACCTTATAGTCCAAATCTTCCACGTTCTCAATGTGGATGGTAGGGGACATTATGGAGGCTTAGGTAGAATTATATCTTAACAATCAACACCAGATAAAGAGTCTGTTGGGATAGGCGAAAAATAAGGGTGTTGGGAAGGGGGGCAGATCCATAGAAAAACTAGGCTTAAAAATGATAGGTACCATGAAAATCAGGACAAGGAGAGAAATCCAATGGGATAGGTCCCAAAGGAGGGTTTCAGGAAGGGGGGTCGGGTAAATGGAAAAAATAGGATTAAAATTGATAGGTACCACTATAATTAGGACATAGAGAGGAATCCAATGGTAGAGGTATGAAATAAGCATTTCGGTGGGACCACTCTACTTATTTTGTTTTCAATCCTACAAAGTTATACTCTAATTTGAATACTTCTATAGCGTTAGAATGACCAAATTCTTAACAATAAAAAATGTGTATTCAATTCACAACCAAAATGTAGGAGGTAAGGTTGCACGACCAAAAATGCAGGTTTGTACCTTGCCTGGTATGTTCCCCCCTAGTTAGGGTTTGCAAGGTGCCCATGGACAAGTGTTTTCCATTTGTTTTCCATGTAGGGTCGACCAGTAGTACTCGACCCAATATCTCAGGGCACCAACTAAGGAGGATCAACCATAGCCTTAGTCATAATACTCGATTACCTAGATACTAGAGATTATCTTCCTTAGTGTTTTTCTTGGTGACACTATATAAGTCAGGCGACCGATCAATTGATCTATGGAGGGTTTCAAGATACCTAGGTTAGTCCATATAGACGTGTTTTTTTATGCGCTACCACTTGAAGGGGTACCAACATAGGTTACAAGGGTGTCCAACAATGTGATATTAGAAACCTCTTGTATTCCCTACATGTATTCTTCCTCGACCATAGATCTATGCATTGAACGATAACTCACTGCATATTAAAAAAGTTGGAATACATATCTACCCTAAAAACAATTTAACCCATAATTCCTACCTAGGAAAGTTCTCTAATACCACTTGTAAGGTACTAGATGTAATATATTATGTAGAAATAAGAATATTTAGCAATTATCAAAGGGAACATCAAAATATTGAGAGAGAAATACTAGAAATAATCCCTTTATTCCAAGAAATCAATGATCACTTTCATATTTGAGGGGGAAACCTCCAACAGAGAAGAGCTCTATTACAATACTTTCTCCGGACAAACTTTCTCATACCTCCTACTCTTATTTATGCTAATTCTATCTTCTAAAGAACATTCTAGAAGAATATCTTTCTAGAAGTGGAAGCTTCTATCAGGTCTTCTTACATCTACTTGTTCATATTTATTTAATAGGCCATATTAAATAATGTCTCCCTTTATTACATGGAAAATATATCATGCTAACTAATGACCAACTAAGAGTGGTTAGGATCAGATCCTAATAGAAGAAATATTGATTTCTAGGATGCTCTTGACGATGGAAAGGGTGGCAGTGGTTAATGAGTGACCAATGACTACCATTTTGTATCTAGGACACCATATGGATTTTTTTTATATTAGGGAACTTACTACCATTTTTTTATATTGGGCATGATGTGACATTTTGTAAAAAATGTACATTTTAGAGGATGTTGAATACACACACACACACACACATTTAATGGCACATTTTTTTTATGAATTTCATTGGTTGTTTATTTTATGTTGATGAATGTATGAATTTCAAAGTGTTTCTATTTCCACTCTTTTATGTTATACATGAAATTGCAATAAATAAATCTAATATAAATGGATTTAAATAAATCTATTCTCGAAAGGTAACTCTTAGAAACAATAAATAGAAAAATGTCGTAACTCTATTCTTCTAAGAATTAATTCTACTGAAAATATTGTTCCAAGGATATTCCTAGGAAACATACATTTACACTATTTTATAAAGGGAGAAACCTACATGAACGTCAAAAACAATTTTCCATTTAATTCATACTTTGATACAAAAGTAATTCTACAATAATTAATGCATTAAATGGAAACATACCTATTACAAAAAATAAGAGAAACAAATTAATAAAATACATTTAATTATTCACTAAAAATAATAAACTAAGTAATTTACTCAATTTCATAAGATAACTTGACAAAATGGAAATCCTTAATAGATGCACAAGACATCAAACCAACAATATAATAATCCATGAGTTGAAATGAATGCCAAAAAAAAATTCATCAAAACGTTCCTTAACTCCAGAAAGAGTTTATGAATTAGTATTTGGAGTAATTCTCAGCACAATTCATCCCCATTGCCATGACTTGTCTTTCCTTTCCTTTCCATGTCTATCCTTGAATTTCCTTTCATTTCCTTAACTTTCCTTGATTTTCCATGCCATGCTTTTCCTTGCCATGTTTCTCCTTTCCTTTCCATCCCTTTCATTGCCTTTCCTTGTGTAAGGTACCGTGTCTATTATATTAGCATAAAAAATGAAATAATGCAACAAATAACATGAAGATAGCAATAGAATATCAAAATACTACAGATTTAACAATAGAACAACAAATTATGTGGAACCACAACACCAAAATTATACCTTTATTGATAGGAAGCAAGGTTCACTTGTTTCTTCAAGGGGGAGACCTCTAGCAAAGAAAACCTCTATTACAATAATTCTTCAAGAAAAAACTTCTCATACCCTCTACTCCTATTTATACTAAATCTATCTATCCAAAAGAACAATATAGAGGAAGATCCTTCTAGAAGCGAAAGATTCTATTAGGTCTTCTTACATTTGACTTATTCCTCCTTATTGCTAGGCCTTATTAATATTTCTCTTTATTACATGGAAATATACTATTCTACCGACTTGATGGGTTATGGAGGTTAGGTCCCTAACACCTTGCCTTATATTTACTTTCCTTGCCTTTCCATTCCTTTCCTTTCCATGTCTATAATTTCCTTGCCTTTCCTTGACTTTCCATGCCATGCCTTTCCTTTCCATGAAATTCCATGCCATGCTTTACATTTCCTTTCCTTCCATTTCCTTTCCTTGCCTTTCATTCCCTTTCCATATCATGCCATGCCTTGCCTTTCCTTTCCTTTCCTTTCCATTCCATTCCTTTCCTTGCGTTACACATTATTTTCATCACCCCCATGACTTTTAATGTTGTAAACCTATCCTTTTTCTTTAGAAGGATCAATTTCCTTAATCCTTGAATAAGAATGAAGATACCTTTTCCCAGTGAGATGAAATTATACTTTTTCTTTGTTAAGAACCTTAGAAAAATGGATTGTCACACCTTTCTTAGTGTTAAGAGTGAAAATATATAGGATCATCCCAGGTTTCACCATAGTGGCTTGCGACGTTGTCGCAATTTTCTCAGTGTTAAGGGTGCAACGATTTTCATACGAAGGAAAAAGAACATCTTCTCGATTCTTATAGAAGATAAGATTCTGAGGTAAGCTGGCCTCTGATCGGTTTGGATCTGAGTCACATACCTGATCTCATGGGATCATCCTAACCTTCTCACCCTATCATTCTCAACTTTTAAAAGGAGAATAATTCTCATGGGAAAAACTAGTTGGAAAGTTCTTGAGTTTTGTAGCTTGGAGTTTTTGGAGCTTGTAAGTTGGATTTGAGATTTGCTTTGTCAAGATAGATTGTTGATATCAGAATCCATGGAGAAGAAGTGTGTGGGAAGAAATGAATTGTTGGAAGGGACCTTAAAACATCAATGCATTGGCTGTATTCTCCTTTTCATATCTTTAATACAGTGATATATTTCTTTCCCATAAAATTGGTCTTATTTTATTGTATGACTCCTTGATCACATACATAGGTTTTGTTGAGTATACATTGTTTCTTTCACTTCGTTGGATTGTGATCCAGTTGGATATCGATGGACACACACCTTTTCCAACCGAATCAAAATAGTTTTCTGACAATTTTGGTAATTTACTGTTTTTAGTTGTTTTTGGGTCCTAAACTTCCAAAATTGTTTTGAGGCCCTAAACGACATTTTTTTGGGTATCTACTAGTCCAAATATTTTATTGTGAATTTTTTTAAACAGTTTTAGTCCTTTAATATATCTTTCAAATGATGTATCATGTGCCTAAAATGAATATTGTATGAAAAACTTACGACCACGGGAAGTTGATGTACTGACTTACCCATACGGGGCCCACAAGACTTTTTGCGCTTCATATCCCAGGGTTAGGTTTTTGGATGCCTAGGGTTTTTGAAACTCTTTCTTATTGTAAAAATTCCTTCAGATCCTCATTCTAATGATCGTCTTGCAAATTTGAGTAGTCGTCACATCTCTTCTCAGAGATAAGATGCCACCATTCTAGCGAATCTTCCACTCTGTATTTTTACAGTCTCTGTATATTTATTTCATTAATAGAAATCGTGTATTACTATATATCTGTGTTTATGTTTACATATCTGATACATTTCTATTATATTATTAGATATCTGCGATATCTCTGTGCATTTCTTTATTACATCTCTTCTCTCATTTCGTGCCGAAAATAATCTGGATCAGTGGTATCAAAGCAGGCTGCTCTTGATCATTTTTTAGTGCATGTCCCCGATGAGGTCTGAGTATAGCAAGTTGGGTCTCAAGCTTGTCTCTCTTGAAGACAATCTCTCTCACACTCCATAGAAACCCTCCATGTAGGAAGAAAAGAAAAATTACTAAGCAAAAGATTCTATCAATCTATTTCTTGAGCAATCTCTCACGCGACAGAGGGATGAAATGATGGAGAATTTTTCCCACATCCTTCAATGCTTGTTGATATAAATAGGTGCATTTCGGATATGCAAATCTACAACAACCAAAGTATGACAAAGATGTCTCTAACAAACAGTCTCCCAGAAACCAATACAAGCCACAAGATAGGAAGGGTCATGGGAAGACAAAGAAGGACACCAGAAAATGGTGCAATTTCCACAAAAGCCCCTGGAACAACACTGATGAATATTTCTCAAAACAGTCATTGGTGGCTAAGATCAAGGACAGTGAGCCAAACCTTTATTCGGCATCTGATTCTGAAAATACTAGTAAAATACATATCATCGACGTAGACTCCACTGCTATTGTCGTGACCATAGCAATTAAACTAGAAGAACCAACAAATATTGAAGAGGGGGAGCACCTTTTTCATTCACATATGTGGGTGAATGGGACCCTCCTTCATTTTATTGTTGATAGCGGAAGCCAGAAGAACCTCATCTCAACATAGGTTGTCAAACAATTGGGATTGTTGACAACACCACACCCGCAACCATACAACATCGGATGGATTCACTACGGACGAGATCTTTGTGTCAACCAACATTGTCGATTGTCCTACAACATCCAACCTTTCAAGGATGAGGTATTATGGTATGTTTCCCCACTAGATTTTTGTGATTTTCTCTTGGTCCATTCATATATGTGGAAGCTCCATGTTTTTTATGAGTCTTGACCCTACAGTGTCATTGTTTCTCTCGGGGGTCATCTCTACAGAATGCCAGAGGGAGTCTCCACTATTGTTCCACCTAAAAAGTGTTGCAAGGTAGTATCTCATACTACAAAATTTAGCTTCTTCACAATTTGTTCAAAAGGTGAACAAAAGGATATTGCAACCACTACAGCCTCAACCCAAACACCTTATATCCAACAAAAGCAGGTCGACAAGATTGCAACAGAGTGTAAATATTCCTTCAGCACATAAGCATCTCATGTAGCCAGACTGGTTAGAAAGGTCCAACCCTTCCAGCCACATGTTCAATACAACATTCAACAAACTAAGCAACACAACTTCTCCAACAAGGCAAGCAGCTCATCAAAATGTAGATTCATCAAATGCTTTTCCCTCTCCCCCGGGAACTCAACACAATGGATACCATTTCTTCCTAAGGAGGGAGGATTGATCCAGGTGGATATCAATGGCCACCCACTTTTTCCAACAGAATCAAAACAATTTTTTGGCAATTTTGGTCATTCACTATTTTTAACAGTTTTTCGGGTCCTGAACTTCTGGAGCCATTTTGAGGCCCTAAACGACGTTTTTTTGGGTATCTATCGATCAAAAAATATCATCATCAAATTTTTGTCAATAGTTGTATGCCTTGGATAGATGTTCCTAACGATGTATCGTGTGCCCAAAAATGAATATCGTATGCAAAAGTTACGACCACGAGAAGTTGATGTACTGACTTACCAAACGGGGCCCACATGACTTTTCGTACTTCGTCTCCTAGGGTTAGGTTTTTGGATGTCTAGGGTTTTTGACACTCCTGTTTATTGTAAAAAGGCATTTAGAGCCTCACTATAATCATCTTCTTGTGAATGTGAGTAGCCATCACATCTCTTCTCATAGATATATTGTCACCATTCTAGCGAGTCTTTCACTCTGTATTTTTACAATCTCTGTACATTTCTTTCATTATTAGAAATCATGTATTACTATATCTCTGTGTTTATGGTTACATCTCTGATACATTTATGTTATATTATTGGATATCCACGATATCTCTGTGCATTTATTTATTACATCTCCTCTCTCATTTCGTGCTAAAAATAATCCTAATCAGAGGTATCAAAGCATGATGCTCTTGATCTTTTTTCAATGCATGTCCCTGATGAGGTCTGAGTATAGAAAGTTGGGTCTTGATATTGTCTCTATTGAATACAATCACTCTCGCACGCCCAAGAAACCCTCCATGGAGGAAGAAAAGAAAAACGATGGAGAAAACGATTCTATCAATCTGTTGCTTGAGCAAGCTCTCATGTGACAGAGGGACAAAATGATGGATAATTTTTCCCACATCCTTCAACGGTTGCCGATAGAAGTAGTTGCATATTCATAAAACAACCACTTTGGAAGAACCTCTCCTTTTAAGGTATAGGTTAATTTTGATATTCCCATATTTGAAGGTCAGACAGATGTGGATGCCCTAGACAAATGGTTAAATCTGTTAGAAGGTCATTTCTTTGTTCGTAATTTTTTCAACAGGGAAAGGATCACCTTCAAACTCCTTAAATCTTTCCCCCATGTCAGACATTGGTGGGAAACTTACTGGGAGAAAAGTTCCACATAGGATTCTAGAATATATGGGGTTGAGCCCACTTGGGATTTTTTTGTGGATGCGGTAAAGGAACAATATTACCCTGTTGGAAACTATGAGGACTAGTATGTGAGATGGACCACACTGCGGCAAGAGAGGGGCCAAGAAGTTTCGGATTTCATCAATACCTTCCATACCTTGTGAACCAAGATGAGTATCAAAGGCTCTGAATGACATTTGGTTTTGAAATACCATGGGGATCTACATAGATACATACAAACTGAAATGGATTTTCTAGACATCTGATCACTCGGTGTTGCTTATCAATATGTTGTTAAAATCAAGTAGAAATTTAAGCACCAGAAGAAATGGGAGTTCGGTTATAAAAATCTGCAACAACCAAAGTATGACAAAGAAGGTCCTAACAAAGAGTCTCCTGAAAACCAATCCAAGCCATAGGAAACGAAGGGTCATGGAAAGACAAATAAGGACATCGGAAAATGATGTGATTTCCACAAAAGCCCCTAGCACAAAACTGATGAATTTATCTCAAAACAATCATTGGTGGCTGAGATCAAAGACAAGGAGTCGAACCTTGATTCAGAATCTGATTCTAAAAATAGTGGAAAAAGACAGATCATCGACGCAGACCCCACTACTATTGTCGTGACCATAGTAATTCAACTAGAAGAACCAACATATCTTGAAGAGGGGGGGCACCTTTTTCATTCACATATGTGGGTGAAGGGCACCCCATTTCATTTTATTGTTTATAGCAGAAGCAAGAAGAACTGCATCTCAGCAAAGGTCATCAAACAATTGGGATTGTTGACAACACCACACCCACAACCATACAACATCAGATGGATTCGACAAGGACGAGATCTTCATGTCAGCCAATAGTGTCGATTGGCATATGGCATCCAGCCCTTCAATGATGAGGTATTATGTGATGTTTCCCCACTAGATGTCTGTGATTTTCTCTTGGGCCAACCATATATGTGGAAGCACCATCTTGTTTATGAGTCTCGACCCCGTAGTCTCATTGTTTCTCTGGGGGTTCATCTCTATAGAATACCAGAGGTAGTCCTGACTACTGTTCCACCTAAATAGTGTTAGAAGGTAGTATCTCATACTACAAAATTCACCTTCTTCACAATCTGTTCAAAAGGTGAGCAAAAGGATAATGCAACCACTACAGCCTCGACCCAAGCACCTTCTATCCAACGGAAGTAGGTCGACAAGATTGCAGCACAGTGTAAAGATTCCTTCTGCACACAAGAAACTCATGTAGCTAGACTAGTTATAAAGTTACAACCCTTCCAACCACATGTTCATGACAACCTTCATCAAGCTAAGTAGCACAACTTCTCCAACAAGGAAAACAACTCATCAAAACACAGATTCAACAAACGCTTCTCCCTCTCCCCCGAGCACTCAACGCAATGGAGACCATTTCTTCCTAAGGATGGAGGATTGATACAGGTGGATATTGGTGGCCACCCAACTTTTCCAACTGGCTCAAAACATTTTTTTGGAAATTTTGGTAATTTACTATTTTTAGTAGTTTTTTGGGTCTTGTACTTCCAGAGACGTTTTGAGGCCCTAAACGAAGTCTTTTTGGATATCTACCAATCGAAAAGTTTCATCATGAATTTTCTTCAATAGTTTTAGTCCTAGGATAGATATTTCTAATGATGTATCATGTACCTAAAATAGAGATCGTATGCAAAAGCTACGACCCCAGGAAGTTGATGTACTAACATACCCAAATGGGGCCCACATGACTTTTGGCGCTTCATCTCCCAGGGTTAGGTTTTTTGATGTCTAGGGTTTTTTACACTCATACTTATTGTAAAATGGAATTCAAAGCCTCATTGTAATCATCTTCTTGCAAACGCGAGTAGCTGTCACATCTCTTCTTAGAGATAAGTTGTCACCATTCTAGCAAGTCTCACTCTATATTTTTACAGTCTCTATACATTTCCTTCATTAATAGAAATCATGTGTTATTGTATCTTTGTGTTTATGGTTACACTTCTGGTACATTTATGTTATATTATTGGATATCTGCGATATATCTGTGCATTTCTTTATTACATCTCCACTCTTAGTTCGTGCCAAAAATAATCCATATCAGCTTGTGTCTTTTACAGGTTCAACATCCCATAAGTCTTGGAACGAAGTGAGGATGATACTAGTGAGGAAAAATGACTTTTAAAATGCATGTCATTTATCTCTTGTTATTTAGTATGCTTGATAATTAAAACTTAGGGAAATATTTATATTTTGTCTTGGTTTGTTCTAGTTTCAGGGTGAAACTAGGGAGATCTATTTGTGTCTGCATTTACCGATATGTCCGATAACAAAATTGGCGACCATACTGGGGAACAAATTATTTTCCTAGTTTGTATTTCTTTATTTCTTTGATTTCCT
>JASDQU010109282.1:56512-79029 GCA_032191745.1 Picea mariana
GATCTCCTTCCATAGCATTTTCCTCTTGGAAGCCATGATCAAGAAGTGTTTGTTGAGCATGGTTTTCTGATTTCAAGATCATTAAAAAATGAAACTAGCTTTGAGCATGGTTTTTTGATTTCAAGATTGTTAAAAAATGAAACCAGCTGTGAGGATAGTTTTGTGTCTCTGTAGAAACCTCGTTAAAAAATGAAACAAATATTACGATCATAGTTCTTGTTTCTGTGTCAATCTCATTAAAAATGAAACAAATATTACGATCATAGTTCTTGTTTCTGTGTCAATCTCATTAAAAAATGAAACAAAGGTCTAGGTATTGACCCTAGATTCTTGAGCATAGTTCTTGTTATTCTGTCAAGCTCATTAAAAAATGAAATGTTTTTCCCCCTCTCCATTTGAGTCAAGTCCTTCGTCTAGTATTTTAAGCTTCATTTCATTCACCTTTGCAATTGGACGAAATGAATCTTGCAGGGGGCATTTTCTTACAACCTCTGGACTTCATGTTGAAGTTAATTCGCTAGATTCTTAAGCTGGGGATGTACCAACCATATTTGGATAATTCATTGGGAAGTCGCAAGAATAGTTTCCTCTCATTCAATCTTTTGTAAAAATGAAACCAGGTCCAAGCATAGTTTTGGCTAGTTTTAAGCTTGTGTAAAAATAAAATCTATCCCAAGCATAGTTTTGTTTTGTTTTAAGATTGCATAAAATGAAAACAATCCCCAGCTTAGTCGTAGTTCTTTCTAGTGCTCTTAAATACATGAGAATGAAACCAAGTAAACTTTTATCACTTTTTCTAACTCGTAAAGGTTATATGCAAAAGGAACCCCTTGGAGTTACCTTTAAGCTCTTTTCAAACTCCCTAAACATGAAAATATTGTTGAGTGGTCTTGTTATTTTCACGCTCGTTAAAGTATTTCAAGAAAACAGATGTTGAGCAGTAGTTTATCTCTTTTTCAGTCTCATCAGACTACTTTATGAAAAAGGACAATTTGGAGTTTTTTTTTAGTGTTTTTCAAACTCTCTAAATATGAAAAACCACTGATTTTACTTTATTTGGACTCATAAAAAAAACATCGAAAGGACCATATGAGACCGAACCACTCCTTCTTAGGGTTCGTTAAACTTACTCTGAGGGACTCATCCAAAGGATGAGCTTATAGTTCAAGCATATGTTATCCTTCTCAATCTTGCGTAAAAATAAAGAGGTACTCTCCAGAAATGGTGGGGAAAAAATTGGGAAAGAAATGTGTCGAAACCTGTATTCTATTGAAGAGTTGCTTTTGAACATGACACCCTTTCACTTGCTTTGTGTCTAGGTTGGAAAATCCTCTTGTCTCTTGATCATACTCCTATATAAATTACAATTTGGTATGTGATCCCTGTTGTTGAGTTAGTGTTTCCAAGATAATTGTCATGTTGTCAATATGTTCAAAGAGAACTTCAGCCTAAAAATCCTTCTATTGTATCAACCATTTATATACTTCTTAAGCCTTATGTTGCATTGTTCATCCTTGAGTCAGTCTTGAATCACTTGTTACTCTGATCTACTTCATATCTTGTTACCCATTTCGTGTCATTGATGGGGGATACATTAAGGTCCTCCTGTGGTGAGTCTTTTCCTGTTGACTTCAACTCATTATCCAGGAATTAGACTTAGAAACTAATTGTTACCTTGGAACTTGCATGCCTCAATGGTAGGTTTCCTCACTTTTGATAGTGGGTTTTCATTATTAACTCCTGATCAAGAGATTTCACCAAGTGTTTGACTTAAACTCATTAATTCACATTTGTTGGATTATACTAGAGTACCTTGGGAGTCATTGAGATTAATGGTGATTTCCCTTTCTCTTGTTAACGATATACACCAAAGATCAGTAATCAAGTGGTTTCTACCATGTTCGACTTCAACACATGGTTAGATTTGTACTATAGAGTGGTGGAGATCAAGACCCTGGATCTTTTCTAACGGATTCAAGTTGCATTGGAGTATATTCATATTGTACTATTGCATATATCCACAGTGTATGTCTCATGGCTATGTTCAAATTTGAGTCTTTAACACATAGATCCATAGTGTATTTTTGGTGGATATGTTCATATTTGAGTCATAATGGCATGGATCCACAATGTATGTTTGGTGGCCATTACCTGTCTTACTTGACATGGATCTTAGTCATTTATATTCTGAGTATGGGAATGCCTACCTCAGTCATGATATATTATTATACTATACTTCCTTGTTTGTTGGTAGGTTTCCGACCGACGCGTTCCTTGTTCCCTACACACACTCGACAAATTATTTTAGCTATCACTCTATTCTAACTTCATACTTTGGGGGGCCTACTGTTACACATTATTTTCATCACCCCTATGACCGTTAATTTTTTAAACCTATCCTTTGTCTTTAGAAGGATCAATGGCCTTAATCCTTGAAGAAGAATGAAGATACGTTTTCCCAGAGAGATGAAGTTATACTTTTTCTTTGTCAAAAACATTAGAAAAATGGATTGTCGCACCTTTCTTAGTGTTAAGGGTGCGAAAATATAGGATCATCGCAGGTTTCACCATAGTGGCCTATGACTTTGTCGCATTTTTCTCATTGTTAAGGGTGAAACTATTTTTGTATGAAGGAAAAAGAGTGTCTTCTCGATTCTTCTAGAAGAGATGCTTCTGAGGTGAGGTGGCCTCCGATCATTTTAGATCTGAGTCACATCCCTAATCTCATGGGAACATCCTAAACTCCTCACCCTATCCTTTTTAGCTTATAAAAGGATAAGAGTTCTCATGGGAAAATCTTGTTGGAAAGTTCTTGAGTTTTGTAGCTTCGAGTTTTTGGAGCTTGTATGTTGGATTTGAGCTTTTCTTTGTCAAGATAGATTGTTGATCTCATAATTCGCGGATCAGAAGTGGGTGGGAAGAAAGGAACTATTAGAAGGGACCTTACAACAGCAAGACATTTGTTGTATTCTCCTTTTCATATCTTTAATACAATGATATATTTCTTTCCCATAAAATTGGTCTTATTTTATTGTATTACTCATTGATCACATACATAGGTTTTGTTGAGTATACGTTGTTTATTTCACTTTGTTGGATTATTTATTTTATAGTTTCAACATCCCATAAGTCTTGGAATAGAGTGAGGATGACACTAGTGAGGACAAATGACATTTCAAAGGTATGTCATTTATCTCTTGTTAGTTAGTATGCTTGATAATTAAAACTTACGGAAATTTTTATATTCTGTCTTCTTTTTTTCTAGTTTCGGGGTGAAAATAGGGAGATCTGTTTGTGTCCTCATTTATCGATATGTTTGATAAAACCTTGCATTGACTTGCCATGTTTTACCTTCCCTTACCATTCCTTTCCTTTCCATGTTATTCCTTGCATTTCCTTACCTCTCCTTGCATTGCATATCCTTTCCTTTCCTTTTATTTCCATATCTATCCTTTCCTTGCCTTGCATTGCATATCCTTTTCTTGACTTTACATATAATGCCTTTGTTGTAGGAAAATCCCCCTGGAGAAAGGTGAATATCCTCTTGGTTTCTAGACCCCTACACCAAAATAGAAAACATGCTAACATTGGACACTAAATTTCCTTTGAATCTGACTAACTAATCAGAAAGAGAAGGAGAAGGAAGAAAGTATGATGCACCTTATTCCAATGTTTTTCCTCATTTATCCAACTTGAGTTTGATCTCTGAGCTCCTTAGCATTGTTTGATACCCACAATGCAATGGACAACAAGACAGAGAACTCCTACTCTACTCTATAAGATTAGTCCAATCAAATCCATCTATAAGACAAACATATGTAAAGAGACATACGTTAGAAGGAAATAGGCCAAGAAATATATTAATGAGAACTCTTAAAGAAATACGTATAGACTATATATGTAGTTGCAACAACTTCCCAAAGACCTCCTCGTCCAACCCTTGCACAAAGATCCCAAAATCACAGGTTCAATATCTTAAATATTTCTCCAAATACCATAGGTTTGATACCTCAAATATCCACCATTCTTCTCTTCTCCATGGAAATACCTCATTATATAGGATTTGGAGGGTTACCCACCATTGAGAGGACCACTCATTAGATCCACTAAAAAGGGATATGAAAGATATTTAGGGAGAAAATATTTCTTAAGGATTTTAGGGAGGAAATATCTCTCAAGGATTTTAAGGAGGAAATATTTCAACCATCCATGAGATCCTCCACCTTCCCTAAAAAATAGGAAATCAAATGTCGGGTGGATTCTCACACTTAATTAATTTCTTTCTCATGAATATTAATAATAATTCATGTGCACTTGGTATTTTGGCATTCATGTAATATATTCTTCCTCCACATTGACTAGGCATTGTGACATAGGTTATTCAATGGTGTCATGGTGTATGAGACACTGATATGACACTTACGACACTTATGGAGAGGTACCTAAGTGTACAAATTTCATGTGTAACCGAATTCCCCCTAAAGTGTGAGGTCAGAAGAGAGAATGATGGCTGAAACACTTTACAAATATTTAATGCAAGGGTGTGGAGTTGGAGAACCTTAAAGAAGATGCAAAAATTCATCAAACAATATTAAAAATTATTCCATTTCTGAGGCAGGCATACCTATGCTTGAAATACAAGATGAATCAAAGCACAACCGTCGAGCAATACACTACGGATCCATGAAAAAATATTGACTAAGGATTTGCCCACCAAATATACAATGTGGATCCGTACCTCCATTACATGAACTTATTGTAGCCACAAAAAATACATAGTGGATCTATGAGATGATAAAACATAGCCACAAACCAATACAATGTGGATCTATGTGACAGTCTATACATCATCATGCTTAAATGATTTCCTTCACAGCCTAGGCAAAGTAGTTTAACAGAGTGAATTCCCAACCCAGGGTCTTCGTCCCAATCCCGATGTGGTACAAATCTATCCATGTGAATATATGTTTTGATTTTGAACATGGTAGAGACCACTTGATTATCCGTCATTGAGATAAACCATTAACAAGTGTGAAGGAAATCACTAGTGATGTCAATGAATCCCAAGGTACCCTAGTACAATCCAACAAATGTGAATAAATGAGCTGAAGTCGAACATACGTGGAATCACTCGATCAGAGGTCAGTGATGTAAACCTATAGTTGGAGGCAAGGAGGGCTGCCATTGAGGCATGCAGGTCCGAAGGCACTAAATAGTTTCTAGTTCTCACTCCCATATGATGTGTTGAAGTCGACGGGAAAAGACTCATGGAAGGAGGGCCTTGATGTATTCCCCATCATCGACATGAAACTGACATAGCAAAGTGATGTAAGATGGTGAATCAAATGAGTGTGGAATGACACAAGAAATGAAAAATTGAAATACTACAGATGGATGGTTTGATGTGAAACTTCCGTTGAGCATGATGAGGGATGACAACTAATTTGGCAGCATTGACTCGACAAGTACCAAAAAGTAATGTGACGACAATAAGAGCACTCTTCAACTAGATGAAAAAGTATGGAGACACATGGAATTGGTATGAATCAGAGACAAGTGGATTACCTAACTATAAGACAAGACACAAATAGGTTCCATGTTCAAGGGAGACAATAGCTTGCATAAAGGATTCTCGAAAAACTTGACCCACTTCCTTCAATTTTCCCCCACCTTGATAGATGAGTACCTCTTTTTAATTTAACGAGATCAAGGAGGATAACACATGCTCAATATAATTCACCTTTGGTAAGATCCTCTTCCTTTTTTTAACTAAATGGAAGAAGTAAGGGTTCATCCCCAGATGGTCCCTTCAATGTGTGGTTTAGCGAGTCTAGAGAAGGAAAAATCGGTGTTTTTTCATGTTTAGAGAGTTTGAAAAGAACTTAAAGGTGAATCCAAGGTTGTCCTTTTTTGTAATTTTGGTCTTGTGAGGATGAAAAAGCGATAAATTACCACTCAAAAGACACCCTTTCAAACCTTTTAACGAGTGTTAATGGAAGCAAGATCACTCAACACTCTTTTTATGTTTAGAGAGTCTGAAAAGAGCTTAAAGGAGACTCCACGGGGTTCCTTTTTCATATAACCTTTACGAGTCCAAAAAAATGATAAAAGTATACTCGGTTACATTCTCATGTATTTATGAGCACGAGAAAGAGAAAAGACTAAGATCGGTATTGGTTTCATTTTTACACAAGTTTGAAACAAAATTAAACGTATGCTTATAAATTCCCAACATAGTTTCCAAAGGTTGGGATACCCATGGATGCTTGGTACTCTACCCCCAACATGAAAAGATAATGTCTTAATTACATAATGATAATAAGAGGCTAAAGAAATGCCCCCCCAAGCTTCATTTCATTCATCGAATTTGAGTTTGTCATCAAATTTTGTACTATATGGAGAAAAAGGATAAGGGTGGATGAAAGGAAGGTTCAAAAATGAGACCTAACGAAAGACTCGACTTGACATCTATGAGATATAGCTAACGACTCGACTCAATACCTACAATATCTTGTCCAATCAGATCCATCTATAAGACAAACATATGTAAAGAGACATAGGTTACAAGGAAATAGGACAAGCAATATATTAATGAGAACTCTTAAAGAAATACTTACAGGCTATAGATGTAGTAGTAGCAGCTTCCCCAAGTCCTCCTCGTCCAACCCTTGCACAAAGCTCCCAAAATCACAGGTTCAATATCCTACATATTTCTCCCAAGACCATAGGTATAATACCTCAAATCTACACCATTCTTCTCTTCTCCATGGAAATCCCTCATTATATAGGATTTGGAGGCTTAACCACCATGGAGAGGATCACTCATCAGATCCACTAAAAAGGGATATAGGAGACATTTAGGGAAAAAATATTTCTTTAGGATTTTAGGGAGGAAATATCTCTTAGGGATTTTAGGGAGGAAATATTTCAACCATCCATGAGATCCTCCACCTTCCCTAAAATATAGGAAACCAAATGTGAGGTGGATTCTCACACTTAATTAATTTCTTTTTCATGAATCTTAATAATAATTCATGTGCACTTGGTATTTTGGCCTTCATGTAATATATCCTTCCTCCATGTTGACTAGGGATTGTGACATAGGTTATTCCATGGTTTCAAGGTGTATGAGACACTTATATGACACTTGTGCCACTTAGGGCGATGTACCTAGGTGTGAAAATTTCATGTGTAAAATAATCCCCCCTAAAGTGTGAGGTCAGAAGAGAGAATGATGGCTGAAATAATTTACAAATATTTAATGCAAGGGTGTAGAGTTGGAGAACCTGGAAGAATATACAAACAACCATAAAATAGTATTAAAAAAATTTCAATTTCTGAGGTAGGAAAACTTATGCTCAGAACATGAGATGAATCAAAGCACAGCCGCTGAACAATACACTATGGATCCATGAAAAAATATTGACTAAGGATATGGACACCAATTATACAATGTGGATTCATACCTCCATGACATTAACTGATCGTAGAAACAAAAAATACACAGTGGAGATACGAGGTTATAAAACATAGCCACATACCAATATAATGTAAATCTATGTGACAGTCTATACATCAACATGCTCAAATGATCTCATTCGCAGTTTAAGCAAAGTAGTTTAACAGAGTGAATTCTCAACCTAGGGTCTTCATCCCAATCTCAATGTGGTATGAATCTAGCCATGTGAATAGATTTTTTGATGTCGAACATGGTAGAAACTACTTGATTATTGGTCATTGAGGTATACCATTAAAAAGTGTGAGGGAAATAGCTAGTGATGTCAATGAGTCCCAAGGTACCCTAGTACAATCCAACAAATGTGAAGAAATGAGAAGAAGTAAAACATATGTGGAATTACCCAATCAGAGGTCAATGATTTAAACCTATTGTCGGAGGTGATGCGGACTAGCATTGAGGCATGCAGGTCTGAAGGTACTAACTATTTTCTAGGTCTAATTCCCGGATGATGAGTTGAAGTCGATACGAAAAGAATTGTCGAAAGAGGACCTTGATGTATCCCCAATCATCGACATGAAACTGACATAGGAAAGAGATGTAAGATGGTGAGTCAAATGAGTGTGGATTGACACAGGAGATGGAAACTAGCAATATTTCATATGGATGGTTTGAAGTGAAACTTCCCTTGAACATGATGAGGTATGACAACTGACTTGGCAGCATTGACTCGACGAGTACCAAAAATGTAATGTGACGACAATAAGAGCACTCTTCGACTGGACGAAAAAGTATGGCGACACATGGAAATTAGAGACAAATGGATTACCCAACTGTAAGACAGGATGAAAATAGGTGCCATGTTCAAGGACGACAATAGCTTCCATAAAGGATTCTCAAAAATCTTGACACACTTCCTTCAATTTCCCCCCCACCCAGATAGATGAGTACCTATTTTTAATTTAACGATCTCTAGGAGGATAACACATGCTCGATATAACTCTTCCTTTTTTTAATGAACTAGAAGAAGTAAGGGTTCATCCCCATATGGGCCCTTCAATGTGTGGTTTAGTGAGTCTAAAGAAGGAAAAATTAGTGGTTTTTCATGTTTAGAGAGTCTGAAAAGAACTTAAAGGTGACTCCAAGTTTGTCCTTTTTTCATACTTTTAGTCTCGTGGGGCTAAAAAAGAGATAAACTACCACTTGAAACATGTCCTTTCAAACCTTTTAATCAATGTGAATGGAAGCAAGATCACTCGACAATCTTTTCATGTTTAGAGAGTCTAAAAAGAGCTTAAAGGAGACTCTAAGGGGTTCCTTTTTCATATAACCTTTATGAGTCCAAAAAAGTGATAAAATTATACTCGGTTACATTCTCATGTATTTACAAGAATGATAAATAACAAAGACTAAACTGAGTATTGGTTTCATTTTTACACAAGCTTGAAACAAAATTAAACGTATGCTTGTAAATTCGAAATGTAATTTCCAAAGGTTGGGATACCCATGGATGGTTGGTACTCTACCCCCATCTTGAGAATCTACAGGATTAATTTCAGAATGATAATTAGAGGCTATAGACATGCCCCCCCCAAGCCTCATTTCATTCATCGACTTTGAGGTTGTCATCAATTTTTGTACTATATGGAGAAAAAGGATAAGGGTAGATGAAAGGAAGGTTAAAAAAAAAGACCTAATGAAAGACTCAACTTGACATCTATGAGATATAGCTAAAGACTCGACTCGATATCTATGAGATCTAGTCCAATCAAATCCATATATAAGACAAACATATGTAAGGAGACATAGGTTAAAAGGAAATAGGCCAAGAAATATATTAATGAGAACTCTTAAAAAAATACTTACAGACTGTAGATGTAGTTGCAACAAATTCCCCAAGTCCTCCTCATCCATCCCTTGAACAAAGCTCCCAAAATCATAGGTTCGATATCCTAAATCTTTCTCCCAAGACCATAGGTTTGATACCTCAAATATCCACCATTCTTCTCTTCCCATGGAAAGCCCTCATTATATAGGATTTGGAGGATTAACCAACATGGAGAGGATCACTCATCAGATCCACTAGAAAGGGATCTAAAAGATATTTAGGGAGAAAATATTTCTTAAGGTTTTTAGGGAGGAAATATCTCTCAAGGAATTTAAGGAGGAAATATTTCAACCATCCATTAGATCCTCCACCTTCCCTAAAAAATAGGAAACCAAATGTGAGTTGGATTCTCACACTTAATTAATTTCTTTTTTATTAATATTAATAATAATTCACGTGGACTTGGTATTTTGGACTTCATGTAATATATCCTTCCTGGACATTGACTAGGGATTGTGACATAGGTTATTCCATGGTGTCATGGTGTATGAGACATTTATATGACACTTACGACACTTAGGGCGAGGTACCTAGGTGTGCAAATGTCATGTGTAAAAAAATGCCCCATAAAGTGTGAGGTGAGAAGAGAGAATGATGGTTGAAACACTTTACAAATATTTAATGCAAGGGTGTGGATTTGGAGAACCTAGAAGAAGTTGTAAAGAACCATCAAATAGTATTAAAAATTGTTCCATTTCCTAGGCAGACATACCTATGCTCAGAATACGAGATGACTCGAAGAACAATCATCGAACAATACACTGCAGATCCATGTAAAAATATTGACTAAGTATATGGCCACCAAAGATACAATGTGGATCCATACCTCCATGAAATGAACTGATCATAGCCATGAAAAATACACAATGGAGCTACGATGTGATAAAACATAGCCATGGACCAATACAATGTGGATCTATGTGAAAATATATACATCAACATGCTCAAATGATCTCCTTCGCAACCTAGGCAAAGAACTTTAACAGAGTAAATGCTCAACCCAGGGTCTTCATCCCAATCCCAATGTGGTACAAATATAGCGATGTGAATAGATTTTTTGATGTTGAACATGGTAGAAACCACTTGATTACCAGTCATTGAGGTAAACCATTAAAAAGTGCAAGGGAAATCACCAGTGATGTCAATGACTCCTAAGATACCCTAGTACAATCCAATGAATGTGAATAAATGAGTTGAAGTCAAACATACATGGAATCACCTGATCAGAAGTCAATGATGTAAACTTACTATCAGAGGAAAGGATGCCTACCATTGAGGCATGCGGGTCCAAATGTACAAACTAGTTTCTAAGTCTAATTCCTAGATGATGTGTTGAATTCGACAGGAAAAGAATCGCCGAAGGAGGGCCTTGATGTATCCCCTATCATAGACATGAAACTAACATAGGAAAGTGATGTAAGATGGTGAATCAAATGAGTGTGGAATGACACAAGAAATGAAAACTGGCAATACTGTAGATGGATGGTTTGAAGGGAAACTTCCCTTGAACATGATGAGGCACGACAACTGACTTGGAAGCATTGACTCGATGAGTACCAAAAATGTAATGTGACGACAATAAGAGAACTCTTTGATTGGATGAAAATGTATGGTGACACATGGAATTTGTATGAATCAGAGGCAAGTTGATTACCCAACTATAAGATGGGACACAAACAAGTTCCATGTTCAAGGGAGACAATAGTTTCCATAAAGGATTCTCAAAAACCTTGACCCACTTCCTTCAATATCTCCCCCACCCAGATAGATGAGTACCTCTTTTTAATTTAATGATCTCGAGGAGGATAACACATGCTCGATATAACTCACCTTTGATAAGATCCTCTTCCCTTTTTTAATGAACTGGAAGAAGTAAGGGTTCATCCCCATATTGGGCCTTCAATGTGTGGTTTAGAGAGTCTAAAGAAGCAAAAATCAGTGGTTTTTCATGCTTAGAGAGTCTAAAAAGAACTTAAAGGTGACTCCAAGGTTTTCCTTGTTCGTAATTTTATTCTTGTGAGGCTAAAAAAGAGATAAACTACCACTTGAAAGACGCCCTTTCAAACCTTTTAATGAGTGTGAATGGAATCAATATCACTCGGAAACATTTTCATGTTTAGAGAGTCTGAAAAGAGATTGAAGGAGAATCCAGGGGGTTTCTTTTTCTTATCACCTTTACAAGTCTGAAAAAGTGATAAAATTATACTCAGTTACATTCTCATGTATTTACAATCATGAGAAAGAACAAAGACTAAGCTCGATATTGGTTTCATTTTTACAAAATCTTGAAACAGAATTAAACGTATGCTTGTAAATTGCCAACGTAATTTTCGAAGGTTGTCATACCCATGGATGGTTGGTACTTTGCCCCCAGCTTGAAAAGATAGCGGTTTAACTCTAGAATCATAATTAGAGGTTGGAGACATACCCTCCCAAGCATCATTTCATTCACCGACTTTGAGGTTGTCATCAATTTTTTTAGTAGATGGAGAAAAAGGATAAGGGTGGATGAAAGGAAGGTTAAAAAATGAGACCTAACAAAAGACTCGACTTGACATATATGATATCTAGATAAAGACTCGACTTGATATCTACGAGATCTAGTCCAATCAAATCCATCTATAAGAAAAACATATTTAAAGAGACATAGCTTAAAAGGAAATAAGACAAGCAATATATTAATGAAAACTCTTAAAGAAATACTTATAGACTGTATATGTAGTTTAAATAGCTTCCCCAAGTACGCCTCCTCTATCCCTTGCACAAATATCCCAAAATCATAGGTTCTATATCCTAAATATTTCTCCCAAGACCATACATTTGATACCTCAAATCTCCACCATTCTTCTCTTCTCCATGGAAATCCCTCATTATATAGGATTTGGAGGCTTAACCACCATGGATCCACTAAAAAGGGATCTGAAAGATATTTAGGGAGAAAATATTTCTTAATGATTTTAGGGAGGAAATAACTCTCAAGGATTTTAACGAGGAAATATTTCAACCATCCATGAGATCATCCACATTTCGTAAAAAATAGGAAATCAAATGTGAGGTGGATTCTCACACTTAATTAATTTCTTTTTCATGAGTATTAATAATAATTCATTTTCACTTGGTATTTTTTCCTTCATGTAATATATCCTTCCTCCACATTGACTAGGGATTGTGTCATGGGTTATTCCATGGTTTCAAGGTGTATGAGACACTTATATGGCACTTACAACACTTAGGGTGAAGTACCTAGGTGTGTAAATTTCATGTGTAACAGAATGACCCCTAAAGTGTGAGGTCAGAAGAGAGAATGATGGCTGAAACACTTTACAAATATTTAATGCAAGGTATAGAGTTGGAGAACTTGCAATAATCTGTAACAACCATCAAACAGTATTAAAAAAATTGTCCATTTCTGAGGCAGGCATACCTATGCTCAGAATACGAGATGACTCAAAGCACGACCACCGACCAATACACTTCAGATCCATGAAAAAATATTGACTAAGGATATGGACACCAAATATACAATGTGGATTCATACCTCCATGACATGAACTGATCATAGCCATGAAAAATACACAGTGGATCTATGAGATGATAAAACATAGCCACAATCCAATACAATGTGGATCTATGTGACAGTATATACATCATCATGCTCAAATGATCTCCTTTGCAGCCTAGGCAAAGAAGTTTAACAGAGTGAATTCTCAACCCAGTGTCTTCGTTCCAATCCCAATGTGGTACAAATATAGCCATGTGAATAGATGTTTTGATGTCGAACATGGTAGAAACCACTTGATTATCTATCATTGGGGTAAATCGTTAAAAAGTGCAAGAGAAATCACCAATGATGTCAATGACTCCCAAGGTACCCTAGTACAATCAAACAAATGTGAATAAATGATATGAAGTTGAACATATGTGGAATCACTCGATTAGAGGTCAATGATGTAAACCTACTATCGAAGGAGAGGAGGCCTGCCATTGAGGCATGCAGCTCCCAAGGTACTAACTGGTTTCAAAGTCCAATTCCCATATTATGTGTTGAAGTTGAAAGGAAAATACTCGTTGAAGGAGGGCCTTGATGTATCCCCCATAATCGACATGAAACTTACATAGGAAAGTGATGTAAGATGGTGAATCAAATGAGTGTGGAATGACACAAGAAATGGAAAATAGAAATACTGTAGATGGATGGCTTGACGTGAAACTTCCCTTGAACATTATGAGGCATGTCAAATGACTTGGCAACATTGACTCAATGAGTACCAAAAATGTAATGTGACAACAATAAGAGAACTCTTTGACTTGATGAAAAAGTATGGAGATACATGGAATTGGTATGAATCAGAGACAAGTGGATTACCCAACTGTAAGACAGGACTCAAATAGGTGCCATGTTCAGGGGAGAAAACAACTGCCATAAAGGATTCTCAAAAAACTTGACCCACTTCCTTCAATTCCCCCCCCCACCAAGATAGATGAGTACCTCTTTTTAATTTAACGATCTTGAGAAGGATAACACACGCTCTATATAACTCACCTTCGGTAAGATCCTCCTCCTTTTTTTAATGAACTGGAAAAAAGTAAGGGTTTGTCCCCATATCAGCCCTTCAATGTGTCGTTTAGTGAGTCCAGAAAAGGAAAACTTGGTGGTTTTTCAGGTTTACAGAGTTTGAAAAGAACTTAAAGGTGACTCCAAGGTTGTCCTTTTTTGTAATTTTAATCTCATGAGGCCGAAAACGTGATAAACTACCACTTGAATAATTCCCTTTAAAACCTTTTTACGAGTGTGAATGAAAGAAATATCACTCAACAATATTTTCATGTTTAGAGAGTCTAAAAAGAGCTTAAAGGAGACTCCAGGGGGTTCATTTTTCGTATAACCTTTACGAGTCCGAAAAAGTAATAAAAGTATACTTGGTTACATTCTCAGGTATTTATGAGCACAAGAAAGAACAAAGACTAAGATTGGTATTGGTTTCATTTTTACATAAGATTGAAACAAAATTAAACGTATGCTTGTAAATTCCCAACATAATATCCAAAGGTTGGGATACCCATGGATGGTTGGTACTCTGCCCCCATCTTGAAAATCTAGTTGCTTAACTCCAGATTGATAATCAAAGGCTAGAGACATGCACCTCCAAGCTTCATTTCATTCATAGGCTTTGAGGTTGTCATCAATTTTTGTACTAGATGGAGAAAAATGATAAGAGTGGATTAAAAGAAGTTTAGAAAATAAGACCTAATGAAAGAATCGACTTGAAATCTATGAGATCTAGATAAAGACTCAACTCAATATCTACAATATCTAGTCCAATCAAATCTATCTATAAGACAAACATAGGTAAAGAGACATAGGTTATAAGGAAATAGTCCAAGCAATATATTCATGAGAACTCGTAAAAAAAATACTTACAAACTGTAGATGTAGTTTCAGCAGCTTCCCCAAGTCCTCCTCGTCCATCCCTTTCACAAATCTCCCAAAATCATAACACGATCGGCAAAAGATCAGTAAGATAGGATTAGGAATCAAACTTTTAGTGGGGGCCACTTGAATTTGACCTTTTAGGTCAAATTCAAAGGGATTTTGGCATGCAAAATCGGACACAATACATTATTAATCAAAAAAGTTTGATATCCTAAAGATTTATCCCAAAATCATAGGTTTGATACCTCAAATATCCACCATTCCTATCTTCTCCATGGAAAAAACTCATTATATAGGATTTGGAGGCTTAACCATCATGTAGAGGATCAGTCATCAGATCCACTAAAAAGGGATCTGAAACATATTTAAGGAGAAAATATTACTTAAGAATTTTAGGGAGGAAATATCTATCAAGGATTTTAAGGAGGAAATATTTCAACCATCCATGAGATCCTCCACCTTCCATAAAAAATAGGAAACCAAATGTGAGGTGGATTCTCACACTTAATTAATCTCTTTTTCATGAATATTAATAATAATTCATGTGCACTTGGTATTTTGGCCTTCATGTAACATATCCTTCCTCCACATTTACTAGGGATTGTGACATAGGTTACTCCATGGTTTCAAGGTGTATGAGAAACTTATATGACACTTATGACACTTAGGGCGAGGTACCTAGGTGTGAAAATTTCATTTGTAACAGCCTTGATTTGCCATTCCTTGCATTTCCTTTCCATGCCTTGTTTTTCCTTTCCATGTCTTGACATGCCTAACCTTACATTTCCTTGCATTTCATTTCATTTCCTTGACTTTCCATGCCATGTCTTTCCTTGTCTTGCCTTGCATTTCCTTATCATTTCTTGTATATCTATTCCTTTCCTTTCCTTGCCTTGCATGCCATGTCTTTCCTTACCTTCCCTTTCATTTCCTTGTCTTTTCTTGACTTTCCATCCCATGATTTACCTTCCCATGCATTGCCTTTCCTTTTCATGCATTTCCATTCCTTGCCTTGCCTTGCCTTTCCATGCCTTGTCTTTCCTTTCATTACCTTGCCATGTATAGACTTGAATTTCCTTGAATTTACTTGCCTTTCCTTGACCTTCCATGCCATGCTAGGGATTTTCATGACATTCCATGCCATGCCTTGCATTTCCTTGTCTTGCCTTGCATTTCCTTGTATTTCCTTTCCTTTCCATGATAGGCCATGTGATTCCTTGACTTTCCTTGTCATTCCATGCCATTCATTTCCTTCCCATTCCATGCCATGGATTTCCTTGAATTTTGATGCCATGACTTGCCTTGTCGTGCCTTTCCTTTGCTTGTGATGCCTTGAATTTCCTTATCTTTCCTTCTCATACCTAGACCTAGACCTAGCCTTACCATGCCTTGCCTTGCTGTAACATACCCATCAACCCATAGGTCGAGGCATGCTAACTACAAGCCCACCCTTGGAATTCATACTCCTACCGATACCTTATTTAATTAATAATAACTCATGAGATACAAGATTTAGTGACATGCACAACAATATCCAACAACCATGCATAATCTAAGATTTACTTAAATGATAATTAAAATACACAATGAAATACATTCATACACAGATAATAAGATCACAACATAGAGCACTTATCTTTACAAAAAGGAGACACCAACTGGATGCAGACCAAGGACATTCCACCCAACCGTAGACACCACTACTCAAATCTAAACATCAGTTTCACCCCTAAGCCAGTGATATTAATCCAAAAGGACAGTTCCAGAGTGTACATGAGTTCCCAAACCAGTTAGATCTCAATATTTCATAGGTTTCCCAGCACCCGCAACAATCCAAGTTCCCATCTCTCTTCCACCTAGTCTGTACCACCCAAGAGAATGGACCTCCACCCATATATGCAACACAGTCCCTCAAGAAATCCTTCTCCTTTTTCTAGGGCCTCCAGCACAGCTAGACCAAAATATAAATGCTGGAACTCTCAAGACTCGCAGTTGTGAACAAAATAGGTCACAAGCCAACACATCTCAGACATGCAGGCCCCAAGTCGTGGTTGGATTGTACCAACAACCATTACAACCAACTATCACGTGGCTAATATTCAACAGTTCAGCTCCCTTTCCCAAGATAAGATGTTGATGAGGGTGGATCAATGAATGGGTGAGTCAGTGCATGAAAGTGCGTGAGCGAAATGAATGAACATACAGGAAATCAACGAACAAGTCATCAATCGAACCCCTCCATCAGAGCAGAGACAGGTTTAAGTAACTTCGTGGGGAATCAAGAACCTCCTGGCCTTCCCCAAGAATCTCACATAACCAATCCTCTCTCTTAGGAAAAAAGGGTAACTAACATAGGAATAAACACTTAGCCCCTCAATCCCCCTCTCTTGTGGAATCATATCCCTCTATAACTCTAGCTCTTGTCCATCTAGCAGCGAGCCATGTATTTATTATTAATAATGATAGAAAACATTACATGTCTTGGGCACACTGTCCTTTTAATAATTGTTTGGGCATCCTGGCCTCTCAATATTGTAACAATACATTATTTAAAATGGGGGTTCAAAACCTGGGGTATTACATCCCCTCCCCCTTATTTTGGCACTGTCCTTAGTGCATATACAAAATAGAGATCAAAATCCCAAATTTATTCAAAAAGTTGTGGGTAATCTACCTGCATGGCATCTTCATGCTCCCAGGTAGCATCTTTAGGATCATAGCAGGTCCATTAAACCTTTACCATCTCTATAACTCTCTATTTTGAAGCATTTTGACTTTTCTTTCCAATAACTGCACTACCTGAACTTGAAAATCTTCCTCTGTCTCTACCTGAATCAAATGACAATGAGTAACATGGTTAGGTTCATGTACATATTTCATTAGTAAAGATACATGAAATACATTATGCACATTCATGGATGCAGGCAATGCAAGCAAGTACACAACTAGCCCTATTCTATCCAATATTTCAAATGGACCACAGAATCTGACTGCCAACTTTGTACAACTACCCAATTTAAAAGAGATTTTCTTGGGCTTCACTTTCAAAAGTACATGCTCCCCTACTTTAAATTCTCTAGTTGTCCTATTCTTTTCTGCATAACTTTATGTCTATCCTGAGCTGCCTTTAAATTCTTCTTGATCTTAACCACCTAGTCTTCCATGTCCTTGAGAAACTCTGGCACAAGTACCACTCTATCTGTTGGGTTGTCCCAACTTACTAGAGTATCACATTTCCTACCATACAAGGCTTCAAATGGGCTCATTCTTAATTAATATTGATACCCATTATTATATGCAAACTCAGCCAAGTGTAAGTAATCTTCCCACTTATATGGCTTATCCATCACATACATTCTCAACATATCTTCAATTATTCGATTGACTCTCTTTGTTTTCCCATCTATCTGGGGATGATATGTTGTCCTAAAGTTTATATTTGTGCCAAATCCTTTAAACAATCCCCTCCATAAATTGGAGTTAAACTTTGTATCTCTGTCCGAGACGATTGTCCTAGGTATCCCATTTAACCTAGCATTTTCCTTCATGAAAATTTCTGCAATAATATTCGTTGTATGAGTTGTCTTCCCATGCACAAAATGAGCAGCCTTTGTTAATTTGTCAACCACCACCATGATTGAATCATGCTTCTTATTCGTTCTGGGTAATCCTGTGATGAAATCCATGGTGATCACTTCCCATTTCTTCTTTGGTATTGGCAATGACTGCAACAAGCCCACTGGGTGCCTATGCTCAACCTTCACCTTCTAACATTCCATATGTCAAGTGATGTAATCAACAACATCCTTCTTCATTCTCGACCAAAAGAAATGGCTTCTTACTGCTATAATTATTTTCTGGTAACCGAGATGTCCAGCATAAGAAACATCATGCATTTCCTTCAGTACCAAATTCCTCAGTTCTCCGAAGCTAGGAACATAGATTCTATTTTTATGCATGAGTAATATGTCTTCCCTTATCACATACTCATTTATTTTCTTTTGTACATTTCCTTGTTGTAAGTTTTCCTTTACCTGTAGGTAATTTTGATCGGTAACAATACCATACAAAATTCTTCTCTTCAAGTCTGGTTGATGCATACTGATAGTAGTAGAATGCATGAGATGCACTCTTCTATTAAGCGCATCAACAATTTTATTCTCCTTTCCTTTGATATGCTTGATATCAAAGTCATATTCACTTAAAAATTCCATCCATCTTGTTTTTCTAGCATTCAAGGTTAGTTTCTCAAAAATATACTTCTGGCCAATGTGGTATGTCCTTAATTCAAATTTCTTCCCCATGAGATAATGCCTCCACATCCTCAAGCCATGAACAATGGCATCAAGTTCCAAGTCATGTGTGCAAAGTTCCTCTCATGTTCCTTAAGATTTCTAGACTCATATCCAATTACATGTCCATTTTTTGTGAGGAATCCCCCAAGTCCTTCCTTACATGTGTCTGTACATACCACAAAACTTTCATTTGGGTCAACAATATTTAACATAGGTGCTCTAGTAAGTAATTCCTTCAACATATTAAAATTCTTTTCATAGTTGAATGTCCATTCAAATTTAGTTCCCTTATTTTGCAAAGAAGTGATGGGATGAGAAATCTTAGAGAACCCTACTATGAACCTTCTATAGTATCCAACTAATCCCATAAAAGATCTGATGTCTAACACATTTTTGGGTGTTGGCCATCCTCTAATGGATTCAATCTTCTCTGGATCTACTTCTATTCGTTGCTCTGAAATAATGTGTCTCAAGTAATGGATCTGATTTTTATAAAAAGAACACTTACTGAACTTGGCATACAACTGATGTTCTCTCAGTACTTATGTTGGGCTCTAAATATATCCTAAAAAATAACCTCTATGCATCATCCAAAGGTAGGCATTGGCACAAGCATTTTACTTGTCGCCTACATAGGTTCTTACCTTCCGTTTTCAATACCCGTCCTCCAGAGATGAAACCCCGGCAAAGGGACAACAATCATAACAAAAGGAACGATAATTGTTCCATTCAAATGAACAACACTACTTCCAAAAGGAACAATAATCATAACAAGGGAACGACAGTCGTTATATTGGGCTGAACTAATGTATTATTAATTGAGTTGTAGTACTTGCCCAACTATTTAATTTGTCAAACCGAGGATCGTAAACTTACGAAGCACACACAAAGTATATGCAAGATTGAAGTTGGACTAATCTAATATAATGTTTAAGCTACAAATAAAATTAAATCATTAATATAATGCAGGAAATTGAAGCACAGGACTTGGAATTGAAATTAATCTAGGAATGGAAAATTGCGCAATTGAAATTAATCTAGAAATGGGAAATTGCGTAAATGGAATTAATCTAGAAATGGATAACTACATGAAGGAAAATAAAATACAACATGTGAAGAGTTGAATGGAATAACAATATATGTGATCTCACGCCAATGAAGCAATCTTACATTATAATAATCAAATCAATCTTCATAAGAAAATAATGAAATCATGAAAACCAAAACCATGAATCAAAGCTACGAATCCCTTTCTCTTTCGAATTCTAATGACTACCATTAATGACTACTCTAATTCCATACTCTAATTTTATCCTCTAATTCTTGATTACTACTCTACTTGAATCCTCATGAAGAGAGAACAGTCTCTTTCATACATGAGAGCCTTGAAGATAAGATAACCATCTCATTATTACATATCCATTATTCTCTCAACTATTTCCCATTATTACAAAATATAATCCCTTCAAATCATCACACATATATCTCATATATCTTGGATAAGATATCCCAACCAAATCTCCATGATCTTATCCTTGGAATGGGCTTGAATTATCTCCTCAAATCTTGAAATGGTGGAGGAAGTATTCGAGAAGCCCTTTTGAATTAATCCTTCTCATATTCCTAGATATTATGAAGCTCACACATTTTTGAGATATATATGAAAACATGTCAATTTTATAACATTTAATCACAAATTCCCTTTTAATGATAAAATGAATAAAGTGGAAAATAATAAGGTGAAACCCAAGTATATTTATGAAAATGATTTCATGAAAGGTTAATGGGGCGATGAAATGTGGAGTGTGATGAAGGGAAAGGTGGATGAAAATAGGACATTTCTGAACCCAAACAATTTGCAACACCAATATTAAGTGATGTTCATGCTCCTATTCAGACTTAGAATAGATAAGTATGTCATCCAGGAATACTATGATAAAATTATCCAAATAGTTTCTGAATATGTTGTTCATTAAGAACATGAAGATCGAGTGATTGGTAAACTCATCACCGCCAGAGTTAGTAGATCCATGGGAGGCTGTTAGACCATGTCGCGAGTCCCAAAGGAGGTGATGAACACCAATTCAACAATCTCCCCCTTAGCACCAACTGGGATACTCGACACCAATCGAGCGGACTTGAACCCGTAACCTTTCACTCTGATACTAGTTTAGCGGCAGTACGACTACCATTAAACCAAAACCCACGAGTTTTGGTTTAACGACAGTCATACTGCCGCTAAAGTTAAACCAAAACATGCGGGTTTTGGTTTAACAGCAGCCGTACTATCGCTAAACTGGTATCAGAGCAGGTTACTTCAAGATATCATTTTAACCACTAGAAGTTTTTGATCATTCCTAATGGATAAGAAGTCAGAATTTACAAAACATGGATTGTCTTTGTTTGATGGTCATAATTATGCTTTTTGGAGTATTAGGATGAAATTGTTTTTACAAATTCAAGGAGTATATATCTGGCAAGCTGTATTAAATGAATATAAAGTCCCAACAACCATTCCAATATATGCTACAGGTAAGAGACTCTATGACAGTAATTCCAAAGCTATGTATGCAATACTAGGAGGTCTAACAGGGTCAAAATTTGTTAAAGTTATGCATTGTGCATCAGCAAAAGAAATATAGGATAAATTGAAAAATGTATATGAAGGAGACACTAAGGTAAAGAGTGTTGAGCTACAATCATATAAAAGTCAATTTGAAAGCCTAAAAATGGAAGAATATGAAGATATAGCTACCTATTTTCTTCGTATTGATGAAGTTGTTAATACCATGAGAGGTCTAGGAGAAACAATTAATAATATTATTATTGTGCAAAAGGCACTTAGATCACTTCCTGCAAGATTTGATTCAAAAATATCTACATTAGAAGAAAGAACAAATCTTGATACTTTAGAAATGGATGAATTACATGGAATACTAACAACATATGAGATGAGAACCTCTAGTGAGAATTCTTTCAGGAAAGAAGCAGATTTCAAGGTAACAAAGAAAGATAAGAAAAAGGTTGAAGCAGAAATCAATAGTTATGAGGAATCAGAAGTTGATGTGGAAGAAGAAAATTTTGTTAGAAATATGAAAAGAGGTACTGGCAAGTATAAAGGTAAGCTTCCTCTGAAATGATTTGGTTGTGTAAGAATAGGACATTTTGCATCTAAGTGTCCTTACAATAAGCATACTGATAATGAATAAGACAATGATAGAAAACCTAAGGAATTCAAGAATAGACATAATAAGTTTTTTCAAAGAAAAACTTACAAAAAGAAAAACCTTTGTATGAAAGATGACAATGATATTTCAGAATCTAGTGAGAGTGATGACAGTTCACGTGTACAACTTTTTATGGCTATGGAAAAACAAGATGATCAGTCTGGTGAATAAGAAGAAGGTGAAGTTGATCTAGAAGCCAAATTGGTAAGTGCTTTAA